>PVKC010030777.1:0-14726 GCA_004027635.1 Crocidura indochinensis
GCTGTGTTAAGATTTTCTGCATCTCATCTTCCAGTAGTCCGATTCTCTCCTCAGCTGCTATTACCTTGCTGTCGAGGGCATCCACTGAGGTTTTCAGTTGAGCTACCGTGTTTTTCACGTCTGCCATTTCAGTTTGAAGTTGAGCTACCGTGTTTTTCAGGCCTGCCATTTCAGTTTGAAGTTTTCTGAGTTCTGTCTTGTGTTCTGTTCAGATCGATCTATGCTTTCTTGGAGTTTTACTAACATATTCCATATATCTATTTTAAATTCCTTATCCGAGAGGTTAGGCGGATGATTGTGATTTTTAGGGTCGTCCAAGCCATCATCTTCATTCTCAGTGCCTAGTGTTTGCCTACGAGCGTTCCGCATTGTTGCTCTAGTAGTGTGGTTTTTCCTGCGTGTTGTGATGGGGTTTATTGGTTAGAAAGAGTGCGCGGCCGCGAAGCGAAGCGCTCTTCTGGGGCGCCCGGAAATCAGCGCTATAGCCGGTTTTCAGTCTAATGTAATGTTCCTGGGTGTTTCAGCCCTAGGATGGACTTCTGGGAGAGCGAGTCTTTTTTGGGGACCAGTTTGGTCCACTCCCACGAAGTCCAGAACAGCAAAGGACAAAGAAACACAAAGAAAAGACAAGACTCACAGTTCTTAGGAGTTGGCCCTACTGGGCAGGCGTGGATCCAAAATGGAGTTTTAAACCTAGTATGATTTATTCTTGAATTCATTATGTTGTATGCTAAAACAACTATATTGCATATTATTTATTTACTTTTATTTATTTGTTTTTTGGGTCACACCCGGCAGTGCTCAGGGGCTACTCCTGGCTCTAGGCTCAGGAATCACTCACCCCTGGCAGGCTCGGGGGACCATATGGGATGCTGGGATTCGACCCATCGTCCTTCTGCATGCCAGACAAACACCTTATCTCCATGCTATCTCTCTGGCCCCTATTTATTTTTATTTTTAGTAAATTTTAATTATAATGCATTTTTAAAGGAAAGTATTACTGGGTTCATTAAAGAAGATATGCTGGATCACCTTTCTTTTTAAATTGCATTATTTGATTGAGGTTCAAGAGAATGAAGGTGATTATTTGAGATGAGGACCCATACAATTTAATGCAAATGTAGTTGATTGACTAGTCAAAAAAGAAGTGAATGACAACAAAAGGGAAAAAAATCTCTTAAAGCAAGCTTGATGATCACTGTTGATATTTTTATGATAATATAAATGGAAACATTGCTGCTCTGCTTGTCACATTTTGGGATGGAGAGCAACTTTCTAGGTATAGCTCTTGAAAGGTTTTCTGACCAAAAACAAAACTAACATGCTAATTTAATGTGGCTCAAAGTCAAGTGCTATATTTGGGTTCTGCAAACAACTACCTAATGATAGGGGCAAGGGAGACATGGTCAAAAACAAACAACTTAGGTATTTTAATAACTATAATACAGTCAGTTTGGGCATTAACTCCTTTGTGACAACCAGAAAGGCAGCTCAGATTCATGGTCTGGAAGGGTCTTACATTATGCTCTACTCTCTCGATCACACCTAGAGACTTGCTCCTGGATGGCACATTTGGAAATGAGTCAGAAAATAGAAATCTCAAATGCTAGTGAGGATGTGGAGAAACTTGGGACCGCATAAGCTGTTTATGGGAATGTAGAATGGTGCAGTAGCTAGGGGAAGTAGTTTGCAGAGTCACCAAGCAGTTAGATCTAGAATGTCATATAATTCTGACTTTATTTCCATGCATGATCTCAAGAAAATTGAAAACTGGTGTTCAGATGAATAACTTGCACCTGAATATTCTGAGCAGGTCTTGCCTGGGAATTTATTTACATAGATGAAAATTAGACATGACCTAAATGTTTTCCACTGATCAGTGAAGAACCAAAATACAATCTTGTCCTGAGCACTGCCAGGTATGTTTCCTTGAAAATAAGCAAACAGGGGCCAGTGCGATAGCACAGTGGTAAGCTTTGCATGTGGCCAACACAGGACAGGCAGTGAGTGGTTCGAATCCCAGCATACCGGTCCCATGAGCCTGCCATAAGCGACTTATGAGTGCAGAGCCAGGAGTAACCCCTGACCGACACTGGGTGTGACCCAAAAACCAAAAACCAAAAAGAAAAAGCACACAAACTAAAATCTCCCAAACAAGAAAGTACAAAGACAGCACTCAATATAGGAGAGAGTTTTTGTAAGCAATGTTAAATTAGGAATGTGTATCTAGGATATTTAAAACTTTTACAACTTAATAAGAAGACAACCTGATTTAAAATAATGAGATTAATGAATTTTATGATAGGTGAGTTATCACTTAACGAAGAAACTGTCACAAACAAGTGGCGGGCCCACGGGGGATAGCTCAGCATTTGGGGGGTAAATACATACCATGCACAGGCAGGCACCCTGCTGTGAATCCTAGCTTCATCTGGTGTCCTGAACATCACCCAAGAAAGCTTGTGGGCCATCTAAGATGAACCAATCCATTATAGTTGGATAAGCTTTGTGTAAAGTGGCCCCTGGGTTCTTTAATCACTGCTTGGCAGCCCACTGCATGTTTTTTTTTTTCCTGCTTGGGTTTTAATCTTACAGAATTCTAAATTGAAATCCTACTTTTTCCTCCTCACCCTCCTCTCACCCCATCTCCCAACTTCTAGTACATGTGTTTCCTTTTTATTATTGACAAGATTGCACTTATTGGCATTCTGTTCTTAGCCTTTATCAAGTGTTTGACGTTCTGCTTTTGTATTGGTCTTTCATCTTGGAAAACCCATATTCATTATATTGCTGTATCCTACATAGTTCTACTCCCTTCTTTTCGAGTCTGGTGCTCCCCCACCAGGAGGAGGAAGGTCTCCTAGTATCAAAGACAAATAGATTCTCTTTCCTGTAATCTATCAATTGCTCTAAATCATGTCAGATTTTTTTTTTCACCCTTGTACCATGACTTCCTTGAAAAACCTTTGTGTTTTTCCTGGTGTAACATTTTGGTTGTTTTTGGCAGCATTTCAAAGAGTATCCAGCTACATCTGATTATCCTGACCCTTTGCTTATTGCCAGTCTGTTGAATCTCCAAGTGCCTTTTTTTTTTTTATCTACTTTTAAAACAGGAGGAAGGTGACATGAGGGTGCTTTTCTTAGCCATCCTCATTAAAAATATGATTTCGATAAACTTTAAAACAAAATTGAGAGTAGTAGTAATATAAATTCTCATTGATTTTTCACTTAAAATTCATCAGCAGTAAACATTTTGTTGTCTTGGGGCAGGAGAGGTGGCGCTAGAGGTAAGGTGTCTGCTTTGCAAGCGCTAGCCAAGGAAGGATCGAGTTTCGATCCCCCGGTGTCCCATATGGTCCCCCCAAGCCAGGGGCAATTTCTGAGCGCTTAGCCAGGAGTAACCCCTGAACATCAAATGGGTGTGGCCGAACCCCCCCCCCCCAAAAAAAACCCAAAACATTTTGCTGTCTTTGGTTTTTTCATTTATCTTTGTCTTTACATAATCCCTAGGTCCAGATCTATATTGCTGCTGTGAAAACATTTTGGTGACTCGAGACCCAGTGCTGGGGATTGAATTCCTTTTAGTGCTTCACTCTTAGACTTTTCCCAACGATGATCCTGTTTTACTTAGAAACTTTTACATGATATGGATATAATGGTATATAAAATTGGTACACTAGCCAGCGTTTGATAATAAATCATAGATTTAAGCACAGTTTGTTTGTTTGTTTTTTGACTACCCACGTGTGACCCACAATTTAAGAAGCTAGAGTCCTGAGCAAGGGAGGGGAACTTTTTTTGCTTTTTGAATTTGTATGATATCATTCACAGGGCACCTGATACCGACAGATAAGTTGCAGGCAGTCAAAGCAAGGAATGTGGGTCTATTCCCATATGTCATGGACCAGGGCCAGACAGCAGGAATTTTCAGGTCTAGTTTGGCCTGCAGATTGGACATTCCCCACTCCTGGTCTCGAACAATGTTTCACTGCTGGAGAGCATATGGTACTTTGTGGAACCCCAGAATATTCTGAGGAGCCACAGATGAAATTACATAAATGGAAGAGCCCAGAAAGACACTAGGCATTCAACCAGCAGGGCAAGGAGGGGGCCATAGGATGGGAACTTGATGAAGAAGGATTCATGCCTGGAAAAAGCATTGGAGGGTAGAGAATAGCAAGACCCTTTACTGGAGGACAAGCGGGCGCTGATGAAAGTGGCAGCTTCCCTTACTCCAGGTTGGCATGTGAATGGTGTGGTTCCAGGCCTGCCTTATAGCAGTAGTGCTGTCTGATGCACGGGTCTGATGCACAGGGCTTGTTCCAGTCTGCCAGTGGTTCAGGAATGCCATTTGTTGTAACTTCCCTGCTTCCTTTCAGTCAGAAACCCTTGCGGCTCTCCAGGTGCCTTCCCTGCAGGTTTCCATTAGCCTGAATTTCGTCACTTGTCCACCATCAGTGTGACTTTTTGAACTCAGTTGCTTGTCCATCTCTAAACCAATCACTGGTGAAGGAGAAAGGACTCACAGGGTGAGACTAGGCCTTTGCTGACTTTCCTGTGACCCGGGAGAGGGGGGATCCATGTATTTCTCACCTGATAATCTTAAAAAACGAAACGAAGGTGAAAATTAGTTTCTTTAGCCAGCAAGGAATAAGGGAGGCAAGGCTGTGGATATATAATCAGTAGCTTCCTGCTGGCGGTTTTTCTCTGGCATGCTTTTGTTTTCTATTGAGAAGAGAATCATATGCATCCCTGTCATTAAGCCAGCTTCCTTTAAAAAATGTGCCAACTTCTTAGTTATTCAGACTTTGAATCGAATCCAGGCGTTCCTTTTTCCCTGTTCACTGAGCTCCCTGACTTTCTGTCTCAGTTGAGAACTCTGTTCCTGCCGTAACACCTTTCACCCGGCACTCTTTCCACTCTGTCTTGTGTTCTTACAACTACTTGATTGGTTTCCAACCTTGTTTACTGAGAAAACCCTCTGGGAATGTTGCAATGTGTCTAAGTCTTTATTCTGCTTCTTCATTCCATGCATCTTGATTGTGACAATCTAGGCCAGAGTTATTTCACTCCAGAAAACAGAGTCAGTGCTCTCTGAAGCTTCCAAGTTTTAGGTTCTTAATTCTTATTCTCTCCTCCCCACCCCAATCATGTAAATCAGTATTCCCCAAAGTGGACACTAACGTATATTGGAGGTCACTGGAATGATGTGGACAGTAGAAGCATCAAGTTCAGCTGAGGTGTTCTTTGTTTGCTTAGAGAATGTAGATCTCCAGGAGGCCACTGACTGAGAGTGGGGGGGGGGAGAGAGAGAGAGAATAGCAAGACCCCTTACTGGAGGACAAATGGGCACTAATGAAAGTGGCAGCTTCCCTTACTCCAGGTTGGGATGCGAGTGGTGTGGTTCCAGACCTACTTATAGCAGTAGTGCTATCTGATGCACAGGGCATATTCCAGAGGGACGGAGGGAGGGAGGGAAATGGAGGGAGGGAGGGAAGGGAGAAGAGGGGAGGGAAGGACAGGATAGAGTAGGTAGGGTAGGGTTAGTTTCTAAAAAGGGGCCAGTAAATCAACTCAATTTAGGAATCTTCAAAAGAAACCCCAGATTAGAGCCACCCACCAGCTAGTTCTCAGTGCAACGTTCATCGCCATGTTCAGGGCCGTGGTCTTCCTTTCCATAAGCAAATACAGTTAACAGCAAACCTCCGCTCCCTGTAGGTTTCCACAGAAACTAGAGAGTGACTGAAGTGACTTGAAGAGCAGTTTCTCAGGCTGCAAGATGAGAGCTTTGAGAACCCCCGGTTCTGTGCTGCACCATCCCACTTGCAGCCCTCTGCATGGCGGACAGGGCGATCTCTGCTCGTGTGGTGGCCTCCTTCCTCTCCTGCAGAGCCACAGTGGGGTGGGCTCCTCTGAGCCCAGTGCAGGCCTTTTCCCAGCCTCCTCTTCCTACTGCTGTTTGCCTCTAACTTTGCCCTGGTATTTGTCATCTGCTCTTGCTCCCATAGTGCTCTCCAGGATTCGCTCAACCAGTCAGAGGGACCCCTACCCTTTCGTTTTGGTGCCCACATCAAATGACACCTACGCACCCAAGATCACACACTCTTGAGTGGTGCTGGGTATGACTGGGACTCCCTTGTGTGGCACTCACCGGGTCTCACTCTTTTGTAAAAGATTTCCTGTGACTCAGTACCACATTTCCTGACCTGTTCATGTGTTGAATGTTTCAGGTGTGTTCCCAACTTTGGACCTACAGACTTCCTCATAGTTGAGACACTTTGATAGTGATGTTTTTGTCAATGTTTTGCTCAGATATCACCTTTGCAACAGAGGCATGTGTTATTTAGAAATGCAACCTTTGCAATTTTGTGGTTCTAACCTGGGCTCTCTTGTGGAAATCCCCACATTGATTTTTCTCTCATTAACCTCTGTAGTATATCTCCAACCTCAAAATTTATTCCTTATTGTGGTTTACTGTAATTAAATATGATGTCTTTTATAGGGTTTATGTTTTTACTGGTTTTGTATTTGTGTGTGTGTGTGTGTGTGTGTGTGTGTGTGTGTGTGTGCGCGCGCGCGCGTGTTTCCCTCCCCTAGTTGGAGTGCTTTGATTTTCCTGAATTTGTACTGATGATATCCAATAATAATTTTGGAGCATTCTTAGTATTGTTACTACTATTTTTTTCAGTTTTTCTTTTATTTTTTATCCAACTTTTGGTACTCCCCTTCTATAAACTACTTTTTTTGTAATGCCGTAATTCTTGACTATTATGTTTTGCATTTTTTCTAGTTTTTTTTTCTCTGCTCTTCAGTTTTCTCTTCTTCCCACTCCCAGTTTTTTCTTCTGTTAAGAGATTCTTTGCTTAGTAAAAAAAAGTCTGCTAATGTCCAGTCTACTTAAGAATCATAAAAGACATTCTTCATTTCTCACAGTGTTTTGTTTGCTTTGTTTTGGGGGCACATCCAGTGATGCTCAGGGGAATCACTCTTGGTGGTGGTGCTCAGGGGACCACATGGAATGCTGGAGTTGAACCTAGGTTGGCTACCTGCAATGCTAGCACCTTGCCCACTGTACTGTCTCTCTGGTCCCATATCACCGTGTTTTTTGATCATTAGTGCTTCATTCTTTGACTTTCTTTCTCTGGCAGTCCCAGACTTTTTTCTCATGGTATCTGCTTTCTCCACTGGAATCGTTGGTGTAATAATCATAATCCCAGCATTTTCAACCATACTGGAGCCTGGTTCTCCTAGGTTGTTTCTTTTTGCCTTTTAGTAAGATAAAATTCACTAGAATTTTTTCCTTTGCCACCTGGTCCCACTGCACTGATTTTGAGTAAAAGGAATTCCTCTGCCTTCAGTAATGGATGAGGTATAGAGGAGTCAACATGTGATTAATCTCAGTCTCTCATGAGTCTGTGCTCTGGGCCTGGCACTTCGTAAGAACATCTCAATTTGTACCATTTCCATGTCTTGGTAAGGATATGACTACAGTGAGGAGGGTTTGGGTCTTTCAGGGGATTTTGGGCCACACCCAGCCGTGCTCAGGGTTTACTCCTAGCTCTGCACTCAGAACTCGCTCCTGGCAAGCTTGGGGGACAATATGGGATACCGAGATTGAACCTGGGTTTATCCTGTATTGGCTCATGCAAGGCAAATGCCCTATCCCAGTGCTAGCACTCTGGCCTGGGTCTTGGGTCTTTCTCTTTCAGCATTTAATTTAGACTCTTATCTAAAAGCCAGATCTTGTTTAAAAAAATATAATGAAGGATCTAAAAAATGGCTCCTTTCCCTAATCCTACCCACACTCTTTCACTTCTGGAAGCAGGAGGGATTTTTTTTTTTTTTACCTTTAGGGTCAAAAATGGTGGTGCTCAGGAATTACTCTGGTTTTGTGTCCCAGGATCTTGCTGGCAGGGCTAAGTGATTTTTTTTTTTTTTTTAATGTGGTGCCAGGGATTGAAACCAGGTCAGTGCCCCATCCTCTTAATACTCTTTAGCCCTTGACCTTCCCTTCCCTTCCTCTTTTGGTTTTTGGATCACTCCCAGCAGCGCTCTGGGGTTACTCCTGGCTCTGTACTCAGAAATCATGCCTGCTAGGTGTGGGGGGACCACGTGGGATGCTGGAGAATAGTATATGGGTAGGCAAGTGCAAAGCAAATGTCCTTTTTGAGTATTCAGAGATGCTCGGGTTACTCCTGGCTCTGTGTTTAGAAATTACTCCTGGCAGGCTTGGGGGACCATATGGGATGCTGAAGATTGAACCTGGGTAGGTCATGTGAAAGGCAAAGACCCTACCCGCTGTGTTATTACTTGGGCCCCTAGGCCCCTAGCCATCGATTTTTTTTTTTTTCATATGAACATTGCTTGCTATTGATAAATAGCAGAGCTCTTTTTTAGCCTGGTGTGTTTTTACTGCCTTTCCCATCTCTCAGAGGACAGTTGAGTCTGTTGAAAAGTAGTTTTCAACCTAGTGCTTGGAGAAAAGGTTTGTGCCTAGCCTATTTTCTTCCTAGATGCCATTCTGGAATAAGTAAAAGACTTGGGGAGGTGATACTGAGTTGAGTTTGATTTCCAGACAGATGGATTGAATTTACAAAGTTAGTGATGAGGAATAATTGTGGACAGGTGAGAATAAATGCACCACCTCTCTGCTGACAAATCCCCAGCTGGAATTTAATAGCTTGATATGGGTAGTTTGAGGGAAAGAGAAAAAAGATTCAGAAGAGGAAGAAGAGTGCCATTGGATCAATAGGACTGAATGTTGACCGTTGGGTTTCTTTGGAGTTGGAAGTTCTCAATGATGTTGATTAGAGTGTTCCCAAGGGGTTACGATGTGGTGAGGCATTGGCATAGAGATGAGAGAGAATGCCACAAGGAAGGCAAGCGAGTGATGTACTGAGCAGACAGCCATCTGAGGACTTACATAATAAAAAGGAGAAGTGTGGTAGTGCTGGACAGGGTGTTTTATTCAAGCAAGGTTTATTTCTCTTATATTTTTTTCTTCTCTTTTTAGGGCCACACCCAGTGGTGTTCAGGGGTTACTTTTGGTTCTGTGCTCATGGCTCACTTTTGGTGTGCAGCACTGATGCCAGAGGCTGCATCAGTGTTGTCTGTGCCAAACACTTTTACTTTTTACTGTCTTTTTTTTGTTTTTGTTTTTGTTTTTGGGCCACACCCATAGCCAGGGGTTACTCCTGGCTATTCACTTAGTAGTCGCTCCTGGCTTGGGGAACCCATATGGGATGCCGGTGGATCGAACTGCAGTCGTCCTAGGCTAGCACTGGCAAGGCAGACAGACATTTTACCTCTAGCACCACTGCGCCGACCCCTACTTTTTACTGTCTTACTTGTGTTCTATCTGCTGCCTCTCACTTCCCCTTAATGATGGATGATCATTTTAGTATAGGAACCATATTCCCTTGGGATTGGAGAAAAGAGATGTGTGATTTTTTTTGCTACCTTGAAACATATTCTCAGTTTCATTGTTTTTCAGTTTTGGTTTTTAAAGCCACACTTGATATTGTGCAGAGGATACTCCTGTTCGGGCTAGGGAACATGTGGTGCCAAAAATTGAACTTGGGCCACCCTTGTGCAGTGCATGTGCTCAGCCTATTGGGCCCTGATGTTCTTAGTTTTAGAAGGAGTATTGGGAGGTAAGGTTGAGTGGGAAGTTTTCTCTACCCCACCCTCTCAGTCAACCTTTGTAATTTTCTTTTATTTTCCTCCTTTCTGGCTTGCTTCATCTTATTGTGTTATCTTGATAGATTTTATCTTTCACATTTCTGGTAAACGGTGCCTATTAGGAAGTGGAACCAATTGTGTATAAAAAATGTAAAAGACATTTAACAGGGAATGTGTTTCCCAAGGCCCATTGTTCACCACCAGAGAGGAAGCCCCTGACTTCTTGTAACATCAAGATGATAAAATGATTTTGTGCTACACAGTACTCCTTTTATGAGCAACATTGTTTTTCACACTGTGATCTAAACAAAATTATCTTAAAAGTTAATGGTAAATGTTGACTTTTGTTACAAGGGGGGGATATAGTGAAAACCCTCAGAAATTTGCTTTCTCTCGATAACATTTTACATACTTTTTTTTTTTTTTTTTGGTGTTTGGGCCACACCCAGTGACGCTCAGGGGTTACTCCTGGCTATGTGCTCAGAGGTCGCTCCTGACTTGGGGGACCATATGGGGAACCGGGGGATCGAACCGCGGTCTGTCCTAGGCTAGTGCAGGCAAGGCAGGCACCTTACCTCCAGCGCCACCGCCCGGCCCACATTTTACATACTTCTGATTGAGTCTCTTTCTATATTTAGATCATGAAAATATAGTTTAAGCTAGTGAAAAATTATATCTTTAGTTTTCATGTAACCAGAAGTTTTATTTATTTTTATTTTTTGTTTTGTGTTGCTTTGTTTTGCCCCACCAGCAGGGTGTGAGTGCTCCTTTTCCTCCACATACATGCCTTCCCTAGCTGTTTTATTTATTTGTGTGTGTGTGTGTGTGTGTGTGTGTGTGTGTGTGTGTGTCAGTTTCACTAGTGCATCACTTTGTATTTCTAAAACATTGTCATTTATCCTATAAGAAACCTGTATCATGTGGCTAATCTCACAATTCAATCTTACTGCATATGGCCCTTCAGGCACTGTCAGAGGTCACTCCTGAGTACATAGCCAAAACTATTCCCACTGGGTGTGGCCCAGATTTTCTCTCTACATAAAATTTGTCTATTCTGAATATTTTTAGATAAATGGAATCAAAGAATATGTAGCCTTTTGTGACTTTCATTTAGCACGTTTTAAAGATGCATCACTATAATAATAAGCATTGCCACTCCTTTCTGTGGCAGTGCAACCTTCTGTTGGATGAATCTACCACATTAATCCAGTTGTCAGTTGCTGGCATTCATGTGGTGGCATTCTGCCTTTTGGCTTTTTATAAATAAGGCTTTTATAAACACTTAGTACATATTTTCCTATAGATATGTTTTGGTTTCTTTTGTGATAGATCTGAGAGGGAAATTGCTGAATTTTTCTCTTTCTCTCTCTCCCCACTCCCCTCATTCTTTTTTCTCTCTCTCCCCCTTTCCTTCTCTTGCTTGGAAATACTTAGGGGGGATTACTTCTGGCACGCTCCAGATGATATGCTGGAGACTGAATCCTGGTTAACCACATGTAAGACAAGTATCTTATCCACTGTACTTTTCTCTCTAGCCCTACATTTTTTTTAGGACCTGTCAGGGAGGTTTTAGAGTGTTAGTCTCACTTCAGTCCCACCCACAGTTTGTCACATGCTTGCCACATTTGGTATCATCTGACCTTTTCATTATAGTCTTTGTAGTAGACATCTCCATG
Organism: Crocidura indochinensis; assembly: GCA_004027635.1. Lineage (NCBI taxonomy): Eukaryota > Metazoa > Chordata > Mammalia > Eulipotyphla > Soricidae > Crocidura > Crocidura indochinensis. Next base: position 11,358 of record PVKC010030777.1, read on the forward strand.
TTTGAAAAGGGATTTTATTTTATTTATTTATTTATTTATTTTGGTTTTTGGGCCACACCCGGCAGTGCTCAGGGGTTACTTCTGGCTAGGGATTTTATTTTTGACTCTTTTTTTTTTTTTGTTTTTGGGTCACACCCGGCAGTGCTCAGGGGTTATTCCTGGCTACATGCTCAGAAATTGCTCCTGGCAGGCACGGGGGACCATATGGGGCACCGGGATGCGAACCGATGACCTTTTGCATGAAAGGCAAACGCCTTACCTCCATGCTATCTCCCGGGCCCCTATTTTTGACTCTTAACAGCACTAAATGATCTTTTGGAAACGTAGGAAAAACATAAAACACTTAATTCTGAACCACTATTTAGAAATACTACTTAGTGGTTTTAATTTTTCACCATGCTTTATTCTAAATTTAAAACATTAGCTAAGCACCCACACTTGAGATCTATGTTTTTAAAAATTTAATAGCATTTGCCATACTAATTTTGAACTTGTATTTTAATTTTATTCTGTCAAAGGATGCCTCTCCTATTCTTGTAGCTTTTATGCTCTTCAACTTTGCAAATTTTATGATTATTTTAGAGGAGCTTAGGGATGGGGTGGGAACATCTACCATATTTAATTGGAAATTACTTTAAGTCAGGAACATCATATTCTACCTGCTATGAAGATGATAATTTCATTAAGCTTTCTCCATTTTTGACATTTAGGTTTTTTATAACTTTCTGTTAAAAGTAATGTTATGAAATCACTAGCAAGTAAAATTCTGTTTGCATTTTGTATTCTCAGACATATAGGGAGGTTAAGTAGCTATGATCATTTTGGGTGTAGGTAATCCCCCACGCCTTGTGATTCTTATAATAGTCCAGTGGTTCATTGTGAGGACCCTGAGGATCTGGTGCTGCTCAGGTCTCAGTTTTGGGAATTGCATAGGCCACATCAGCTGGTGCGTGGGGGCTTCTAGGGCTGCACCATGCTATGCCAGAGATTGAATGGGGTAAACTTTATATAAGGCAACATGTACTTCAATTCCTTTACTGTCTCTTCACCCCAAACAACTATGAATATTTTTTTTTTTTTTTATGGTTTTTGGTTTTTGGGCCACGCCCGGCAGTGTGTGTTACTCCTGGCTGTCTGCTCAGAAATAGCTCCTGGCAGGCATGGGAGACCATATGGGACACCGGGATTCGAACCAAGCACCTTTGGTCCTGGATCGGCTGCTTGCAAGGCAAACACCGTTGTGCTATCTCTCTGGGTCCAACTATGAACATTTTTAATGATTCTTACTGTCAAATTAATATTTCCTCTGGAAATGTATTTTTTTTTTTTTTTTTTGCTAGTTTTGTCACACCCGGCGGCACTCAGGGGGTACTCCTGGCTCTGCTCTCAGAAGTCGCTCCTAGCAGGCTCAGGGACCAATTGGGATGCTGAGATTCAAACTACAGTCTATTCGAATCAGCTGTGTACAAGGCAAACACCACTGTGCTATCTCTCCGGCCTTGAAAATGTATTTTTATCCCTTTCTTATGGTTCTTTCTCTATCCATAAGAGGGTATCAATTGCATCTTAAGGTACTCAGATCAAGAAGTTTTTGGTTTCGTTTACTGATGTATGTAGTGTCAGTTTGTAGTGGACATTCAGGTTCAGTACAGTATGTGTTGAAATGCTACCAGTAGGAAAAGGCAGATTTCTCTGGAAGAGAAGAAAATTATTTGCCATTTGGCTTTTCTGGAAATTTTCCTTGTCATAGTGATCATATATAGTAGCTCATTCTTTTATAAAAGAGGAATGAAAGAGTAAAAATTAAGTCAAATGGGGGCTTTATTTTAAATTTTATTTGGCCTGAGATATTTTCAGAAGGCTGAATTAACTCCTTTTCTCCTTCCTTAAGGGCCATTGCAGGCAACCTTGTGTAATCAGCTTCATAGATATTTGCCCCTTTAAGCACAGAATATGTGAGTGAAGAGAAGGGGGAAAGAGGAGGGAGGGGAAAGTGGAGGGAAGGAGGAAGAGAGAGAGAGAGAGAGAGAGAGAGAGAGAGGAGAGAGAGAGGAGAGAGAGAACAAGAGAGAGAGAAGGAGGAGTAGAAGGAGAAGAAGAGAGAATTGAGAGATTTTTGTATTTGTTGTTTTGGGTCACACCCAGAAGCGCTCAGGGATTACTCCTGGCTCTACACTCAGAAATCGCTCCTGGCAGGCTTGGGGGACTATATGGGACGCCGGGATTCGAACCACCATCCTCCTGCATTTGAGGCAAACGCTTTACCTCCATACTATCTCTCTGGCCGCGAGAGAATTTTTTGTGATTTTTATTAATATTTTTATTTAAACACCTGATTACAAACATGATTGTAAGTTGGGTTTCAGTCATGTAAAGAACACCCCCCTTCACCAGTACAACATTCCCATCACCAATGTCCCAAATCTCCCTCCTCGACACCATCCCCCCCCACCCCCGCCTAGGCAGGCTTTCTACTTCCGAGAGAGAAATAATTTCTTATTGACTGTTGCCCTGGGAAACATTTTATGCAAATACCCAGTGCTTCCTTAATTCATTTACACAGTTGCATGGTGTTTCCCCTTAGAGAGGGACCAGGAGTGATTTAAACAGTACTCTGGGATTGTTTTCCAGTTTCACTTTTACAAATGAGCCTACAGAAGCCTTTTATTTGGTGCATCTGTGAGTTCTTTCTGTAGAAGAGAGCCCCAGAAAGAGGAGTGGCAGTAGAGATGCCATTCGGTAGACACTGCTGTTTCCCCATTTGTTAGGTCCCGTTTACTCCTTTGTTGGTTGTTTGTGTATCCGCAAAGAGTTCCTCCCTTTGGGGGGGGGGAAGATCTTGGTAATATTTATCTGCAGCAAATAATCCACACAGACAGGAGGGTTAAGGGGTAAAAGGTTGGGCGAAGAGAGGCCTTTGTTAGCCTGCTTCTAGCTCCAAAACTCACCTTGAGTCAGCCAGCCAACTCTGGCAAAAGACCCTGAACACCTCACTCCCAAACTATTTATTCGGCTCTCACTAGCGCCACCACCTGGAAACTCAAGGTGGGACAACAGACAAAGAGTAATCTTTTTTTTTTTTGGGGGGGTGGGGGTTCACACCCAGCAGTGCTCAGGGGTTACTCCTGGCTCCATGCTCTGAAATTGCTCCTGGAAGGTACTGGGGACCATATGGGGCACCGGGATTCGAAATGATGACCTTTTGCATGAAAGGCAAACACCTTACCTCCATGCTATCTCCCGGGCCCGACAAAGAGTAATCTTTTTTTTTTTTTTTTTTTTTTTTTTTTGGTTTTTGGGCCACACCCGGTGATGCTCAGGGGTTACTCCTGACTATTTGCTCAGAAGTCGCTCCTTGCTGGCACAGGG
>PVKC010030778.1:0-14727 GCA_004027635.1 Crocidura indochinensis
ATACCCTAGCCACCACATGTGTGGTCTATATCATAATCAATTAAGCATTCAGCCGTTCTTATCTAGTCCTATGTCTTAACTTCTCTCAGTCATCTTTCCTCTGCCTTCCAAGCTGGCAAAGGTCCAACCGGGCAAAAGCCAAAGACCAAAAGCTTCTTTCCTCTGGGTCAAAGCCCTTAAGTCTCTTTTCAAGACTCCTCCCAGGAAATGGGCAGGGTCTGCAGGTAAAGTTGCAGGTCATCTCCAGCCCCCAAGACCATTTCTGAGTGGGTCTCAGGTTGTTACCTGTATTCCGGGATGCAGCTACACTTAGATTGTTATTCCTTACAAAATGATTGAAAATATTGCTTACATGACTCGGCCATTGTCTGCCTCAATGAATTGGAGGATCCTCATAAGTTACTAAGTTCTGTGTTTGGGATCCCCAGAGATGAATGGACCCAATTCATATCACTGAAAAATTTTTTTCAAAGTTATTACAAGTCCTTAGAATTTTATGATACATGGGAATTTTTTGTGAATACACTAAAGTATGCTCCAGTACACATCCCAAGTATTGGATGGGAGGCAAATTCTAGTCTTTTATGTTGCAAGCAAGCAATTAGTAACAAATTTATAAATACCTTGAAATTCTTTGTGAATCTCAGTCAAGACAAAAATGTCATCCATGTACTGGACCAAATATAACTGGTGAAACCTTTTATTGATGTAAAACCACATCAATAAAATATTGACACATGGTGGGTGAATCAACCATGTTCTAAGGCAAAACATTCCATTGAATTTGTTTTATATGGACACACATATTAAGAGAAGGAACTGAGAAGGCAAATCTTTTTCTGTCTTTTGGGTGTATAGAAATATTGTAAAATCAGTCCTTTAAGTGACCCTATTGGTGGTGCAGCAGTAGGGCTTTTGTGTTTCATGACTGACCTAGTTTGCTGACCTAGAACAGACTGTGATTCGATCCCCAGACTTCCCATATTTTCCTCCAAGCCAGGAGCAATTTCTGAATGCATAGCCAGGAGTAACCCCTGAGAGTCACAGGCTGTGGCCCAAAAACCAAAAACCAAACCAAAACAAAAAAATAGATCTTTAAATCAATTACTATCAGAGTTCAGCTTCTTGGAATGGCTACTGGGGAAGGCAAGTCATTCTGCACCATGTCTATCAAGATCAATTGAGAATTAACAGTTCTTAAATCAGTGAAATATCTCCAGCTACCTGACAGTTTTTAACAATAAATATTGGAGAATTTCAACTATAAAATGAGGGTTTGATATATCCTAGTCTCAAGTTTTTCATCACCTAAATTTCTAAGTGCCTCTAATTTTGTGCTATGAATGGGCTACTGGGGAATCTAGAGTGGAACATGTGATTTCCAATTAATGGTAATGGATACTTGAGTTTTAAACCATTGACACTAATTATAAAAATAAAACCTTTTAATTAACATACTGGGAGGTGTTTAGGCAAGGGATGTGATAATCTGTTCTCCATTGTTTATGTAAATTACTGCCCCCATATGATCAGAAAAACTGTTACCCCATAAGACATGACTATCTCCTGCTGGTACTCTGGTCCTACACACTTCAGATATTCAGAGCTCTGGTGAAAGGAATTTTGAGGCATAACAACTATTCCTTTGAAACTCTGTTGAATAGTATGTAGAAACCAATTTTGAGGCCATTCTCTTAAGGAAATAATTAGTATTTCAGCTCTGCTATCAAACACACCTTGAAACGTTATTCTCTGAATATCAAGAGTCAATATTGATTTTTTCCTCCTTTTTATTATAGTTTTTATTTGACCAAAGTGGATTACAAATATTTCACAATAATATTTTAAGTATATAACAACATTGACTCAGGGGCATTCCCACCACCAAAGTTGACTTCCCTCCATCCCTATTCTAAGCATGCATCCCATATCCCCCTTCTTTACCCCTGGACCTGCTAGTATAAGCGGTCCCCTCTATGTCTAACTGGTTGTACATTGGGTATGGATTCTTTGTCTTTGGATTTGGTGTTTAAGTCTGATCATTTTTTATTTCTACTTAATGTTCATACGGCTTTTTGGTCTTGGTACCATATTATTTCCCCCTCAAATTGTGAGGCAGAACAAGATAGTTCAAGTTATGTGGTTCTGTTTGAAGGAAAGAAAAAAATAAATAAAATGGAGGAAAAATCAAACAAGAAAAAATGGGAGGAGTCCTTCTAGAGGCTATAAATATCAATTTAAGAGAAGTAAGGGGGAAAGGAGGAAAAACATAAAAACAATACAAAGAAAAAAATCAAATAAAAAACCTGAAAAGCACCACTGAAATAAAGACAACAACCACATTATAGCCACAGTCCTGAAATAAAAGCAAAACAACATACAAAAAAACCCCAGAAAGGAACAAAACAAGAACGATAACAAACCCCCCCCCAACCAAAAAGATTTGTGTTTTTTTTACATTGGCACAGTAAATATTGGGGAGATCAGAACGGAAATTTCCTTGGTCTAAGAGATACAGGATTTCTCTGCCCTTGATGTATATTGTCATGTGAATAACTACAGGCTCTTTACATGTCCTTTTACACTCCCATAGATACTTTTGTGGTTTCTGAAATCTTTCTACTCCATCGTGGACAATAAAATCAGGCCTCTGTGGCTAGAGATCTTGGCATTTGCACAGGTTAAAGGATAGAGTCTAGGATGGAGTCTTTCTCTATGGTTCTAGATTTTCTTTTCCCTAACTATTGTTTTAATCAGTCTTCTGTAGTTGGTGTTGGTTTTTGCCCCATCCTAGGACAAAGCCTAGGATAGAGTCTTTCATTATGTTTCCAGAAGATCTGCTCAGTTGCAGTTATCTCAGTGAGGCCTCTGGAATTATAGATCTTGGCTGTTGTACAGATTGTATGCCAAAGACTAGACGAGGGTTTATTTTATTGGTCTCAGGATAAGTTCTGACAAGTATGGTTGTCAGAGACAGTCTTCTGTAGATAGCAATCTTGGCTTTTGCACAGATCAAAGGATGACATGCCTTCTGAATTCATCTTATTGTTAGGTGGTTAAGTAAGACAACCTGCTCTTAGATCTAGTTGTTGCCATTTCCTCATTATCAAGATGTCATATCAAAACTGGTGCATGTTGGTGTCAGACCAGTATTAATAATGTCCCAGAGAGAGTTTGGTTCCTGGAGCAGTTCTATGTCTGGGATCTAGGAATCAGTTTTGGACAGTTGCTGTCTAATCACCTGGAGTCTAAGTTGGATCCACATGACATATGTTCAAGGTGGAAGGTGCCCCTGTATTGTAAAAAAAAATATGAATACTTATCCCTAGTAGATAAGAGCTTGTTCTTATAAATAAAATCGCCCCCTTTTTAGTATGCCTTTACAAAATGAAATGGTGCTATATTATATTTCTGGTGCATTTGGGGGTGAGAGTGTCAGGATCCATCATCTCTGTGCCCTCATTTTGACCTGAGCAATTATCCCAGACAAGACATTCTTTTGGGGGGGTCACACCCGGCAGTGCTCAGGGGTTACTCCTGGCTCCATGCTCAGAAATTGCTCCTGGCAGGCACGGGGGACCATATGGGGCACCGGGATTCGAACCGATGACCTTTTGCATGAAAGGCAAACGCCTTACCTCCATGCTATCTCCCGGGCCCCCAGACAAGACTTTTTATTGTACTTTTTTGTACCAAACAAAATCAAAACAGGTAGATTTAAGAAGGAAAAAAAGAAACGACAAAAATATAATATATACTCACATATATATTAAAAATAAAAATAAGATTAAAACATTAAGGGAACAAAGTGATGCAGGAGACTACCTTACATTTGGGGATAAACAGGTTAAGAGGTAGTATTATATACATCTTAAACTTAAAAAAAACTATAGACTTCTCCAATATCTTTTGAGATATTCTTGTAGGGGTGGGATTCAGGGTACATTTTCATCACACACCCTGGTCTTGTTGAGTTTAAGAAGTGATTTGCAGCAAAAAAAAAGGCTCGGGTAGAGTTCTTGCACTAGGGATTTTTCTGGAGCTGAGTCTGGTATCAAGCAACAGTCCACATTTGGGAGGGGTTGAGAAGGAGGGCCACAGAATATGAGTGAGCAGTGGTGTTGGTTGTATTTTCTTGGCAGGGAATGAGATGTGGGACTGAGTGGATGTCCCTTCACTTGGGAGCTGGTGGTGGCTTATTGGGGCAGGAGGTCAGTTTTAATACCAAATGAGTTAAGAACTTATGGTAAAGAGTGTTAATAAGGTGGGATATTGAATTGGAAATGGGAATGAAGGGATAGTAAGATTTCTGAAGGGCAAGGAGGGATATTATATAGGAGGGGTAATATACACTATTGGCCTGAATTATTTTCAATTTAGGTTTGGTTCTCATAGAGGAGTCCTCTATGTGCTCATGCTCACATAAAGACATACATTAGTGTTCTAGTCTTAAGATGTTGTTGGAGGTATGACCATAATAGGATGAGTCTGAGCTCTTAACTACTGGTTGAGTTAAGATAATTAGCTTAGGTATATTTTAAGAAAAAAGGAAGGGAGAGCAAAAGAGAGGAGAATAGAAAAATGTGTACATAAGTAAAAATAAATTAAAATAAATTAATAGATCAAAGATATAGGGTTGGTGCAATAGTGTTGGGAGGTTTTTCATGTTTCTAGACAAGTGATGGGGTTGGGCCATTTTAATGATGTTAATCTTGCCAATCCATGAGCATGGTATGAGTCAACATTTCCTTGTGTCCTCTCTTATTTCTTGAATCAGGCATTTGTAGTTTTCTTTGTATGTGGTCCTTCACCTCTTTAGTTAAACTGATTCCAAAACATTTGAGTTGTGTAGCACTAATGGGAATGGGGTTGTATTTTCATGAAGTTCATTTCTTCTCTATTATTATTAGTGTATATAGAAGGCCATTAAATTTTGTGTGCTAATTTTGTGGCCTGCCACTTTGCTATATAAATCTATTGTTTCTAAAAGCTTTTTTCAGAGTCTTTAGGATTTCGAAATATAGTAACATGTCACCTGCAGAAAAGGGAGGCTTAATTTCCTCTTTTTCTATCAGAATACCCTTGATATCTATTTCTTGCCTAATCACTATGGCAAGAACTTACAGAACTATGTTAAATAGGAGTGGTGAGATATGGCAGCCATGCCTTGGACCATTTTAGAGAAAGGAATTCTAGTTTATCTCTATTGAGAATAATATTTGCCATTGGCTTGTGTTAGATAGGCATGTCTATAGTAATAGAAGTTCCTTTATTCATATCTTGATGATAGTATTTATCAAGCATTGGATTTAATTGAATGCTTTCTCTGCATCTATTGAAATGATCATATGCTTTTTCTCTTTCTGTTTTGTTGACCTGATGTATTATTAGTTTAAGCCAGAAAATGTTCAATAGTTACTCATGGTCAAGAGCTCAGAATTGACTTCTGGAAGTACTCAGATGACCATATGCAATGCTATCTGCTATTCAATCAATCTGACTTTCAAGGGAAGTAATTATCAATACAATTTTAGCCAATATATAAGAACATTCTTAAATAAAACGTATGTAGGTGTTAAAAATCGTATAATTGCTATATATCCTATACTGTAAAACAAGTTTAAGATCACTGGACTATAATAGTAACTAAACAATCTTCCTTACTGTAAAAGGGTATTGTAAAAGATAGAGAATAAACATAAATTTAATTAATTTAAACCTAAATGGCATAGTATACACTGGGCTTGCTTTGTAAATCAAATAATTTCCACTTGAATTACCTTGATTTAAAAGATGAAAAAGATATACTATGTTATCTGTAAAAGTTTCTCAGAATCTTTTGTCTTTGGTTTTTTTTTTTTTTTGGGGGTCACACCCGGCATTGCTCAGGGGTTACTCCTGGCTCCATGCTCAGAAATTGCTCCTGGCAGGCACGGGGGACCATATGGGGCACCGGGATTCGAACCGATGATCTTTTGCGTGAAAGGCAAATGTTTTACCTCCATGTTATCTCCTGGGCCCCTCAAAATCTTATTTTATCTAATTAATACCCTAAAACTGTCCTTTATGTTAATATATTGACTTTTGTATCAATATTGTGGGGAGTATTTTTGACTATAAAATACTTAAAAGATCCAACTCCTCATCTCAAATTTTTAAAAAATAATACTTTAAACATTATGGTTAAAATTACATGACAAAAACATGATTGTAGTAGGATTTCAGTTATAAAACAACACACCCCTTCACAAGTGCAGCATTCCTACCACCAATGCTCCCCATATTCCTCCTCCCCTACACCCTACCTTAAAGACTGGCATTTTATTTTGTCACTCATTAACATTTTCATGATAGTTGTTAGTGTAGCTATTTCTATTTTTTTGAATAATATATTTATGTTTGTATTTGAGTTTCATTCATAAAAAGAACACGTTAACTTTTGTATTAATGACTTACCTAAGGCATGATGGCAGATTACAAGAAGGACTGCTATGGTTCAGGCCTACCCTTCACCCTGAGAAAGAAGCTGTGATCCTGACAGACACTGCTGAGAAAAGGCCTGCTGTGTTTATGTTAGCATTGAGTACCCACCTGTTGGTACAGGCTTTTGGATTGGTCCTCATATTGCCTTCTAATTTGATGGCTCTCTTTGGGTTCTGCTATTCAATCACTCTGGCCTTCAAGGGAAGTAATTATCAATACAATTTTAGCCAAAACACAAGAACATTGTTTTTGGTTTTTGGGTCATACCCAGTTGTGCTCAGGGGATATCCCTGGCTATGTGCTCAGAAATTGATCCTGGCAGGCTTGGGGGATCATATGGGATGCCAGGATTTGAACCATTGACCGTCTCCATGTGAGGCAAATGCCTTACCTCCATGCTATCTCTCCAGCCCCACAGGAACATTCTTAAATAAAATGTATGTATGACTCCTATGCTCTGATTCTCTGACCTTGTAACATTAAAGCCTCTCTTAGTGTTGCCCTACTTGATTGACCTGCTGCAGGTTTTGCCCAAATGCAGGGCTCAAAGCACACATTTGAGCAAAATAGTTCAAAAACAATTTACAGGAGAGTAAGATTTCTCTTCTTCTTTTCTCCACCAGTCCCTTCTTTTTTTCAGGCACTTGGATACGATCTCTTCAGGTTATCTGGGACCGTTCAGTAAACATAAACCAAGTTTAGAAAATGAATAAGATATTGTACTAAAAATAAGTAACTTTGTAAATATTAAGAAGTTTGTACTAAGAACAGAGGAAATGAGTGCTGAAAGTTCTAAACAAATTTTTTGCTAATGTTTGGAAATATATATGTTAATTACTCATGGATCCAGAATTAACCAGCAACAATTACAGGAAATTTGGTATTTATTAAGAGAATTACTCTTTGGTTTCCAAAAGAGGAAAGTTTTTCCTTAGAATACTGGAGGAAGGGCAGGAGCAGAGGTGCAAGCCATAAGGCATCTACCTTGCACGCAGTAGCCTAGGACAGACTGTGGTTTGATCCCTGGTGTCTCATGTGGTCCCCCAAGACAGGAGCGATTTCTGAGTGCATATCCGTGAGTAATTCCTGAGCATCACCGAGTGTGCCCCGACCCAAAAAAGAATACTGGGGGAAAGTAAGAAAGCACATTCGTAAGTGTTATGAACAGCATGGTCTCATGGAGGTCCTTATTACTGCATTTCCTTTATAGTCATAGGTAAGGGACATTATGGCTGATAAGACTGAGTTAGAATGTTTGATATTAGATATCAGTTTTTAAAATGTTACCCCAATTTTAGACAGATCAGTTCCTGTTCATAATGTTATTTATACAGGTGAGATTATCCTGTTTATACAGGATTGTGGGATTAATCTGAACCCATACCATTATACAACTTTTTAATCATTGATTGAAAACATAATTAAATGTATCACCTTATATTGTCATGTTTAGATCACTTACTACCACCACTGGTACTTTCATAATAAATGCTCATATTTTCAGAAAAATGCTCTTTTGCCTTTCCAGACTTACACAGAGCTTGCACTTCTGAAAACTGAAAGCTTATGTGTTAGAATTCCTGAATCCATTTTTCCCTCATGTAGGCGTGTGGATTATTTTCTAGATCAACATTTGCTTCCAGACCCATGATCTCCAGTGTCCTGGCTTTAGAACCTGAGGATTAATTTTATAGAATACCATTTAAAATGATAAGATCCTGAGCAGTAAATGTTGTTCTCTCTCCCTGGTGGGGAAAAAACAGTAGAAAAAGCTTTCTCTGGGATACTGACACAGTTTTGTTAGGTTAGAATTGACACCTGGCACTGAGAGTCAAAGACCACCTCCAATAATGCAAGATGCAAAAGGGAGTTTATTAGGTTAGCCAAGGGTGGAGTTTCATTCCACTAGGGGAGTCTTGACAAGGATCTCAAGTCCAATCTTCAAATAGTTTATATAGAAATTAAAAGTAGTAATAGTATAATCATTTCAGTGTTGGTTGTCTAGGGATGTTTCTGGTTGTTGGGGGGATTTCTGATACAGAACCTGGTCATTGGAGGGATCTCTAATTCAGAACCTGGTTGTCAGAGAAGGGTACAATTTCCTGGTTATCAGGAAAATATTCTGATTTTAGACCTTGGCTTTCTAGAGTTACTCTGATTCAAACCTTTTGTTGTTAAGGGAACCTTTTGCCAAGCTCCCTCAACCCCTACTACCTTATTCCTAGAGGGCACTAACTATGATTTTATATCTGAATTAACTCTTTCTCTGCCTTCAGCTAGGAATGGAAAAGTGCACTTTACTAGGGTTAAGGCTTGTCTTAGTCTAAAGTTTCTTTTCAGGGACTTAGGGGGTTAATCTTGGTACATACAGTTAAAGCAATAGAAACCAAATCATAATAGTACTATTCCAGTTCCCTGAGCATTTAGGAATTAGTGTGATGTCATCCTGACAGTGTTTCTCAGCATATGCTTTCTATATACAAGTGTTTCTGGAAGAGGAGGCTTATGATTTTCACTTGGTTCAGCAATACTACATATAGTATGGCTCTGAGTTTCTTCTCCTATGGTCATGTTATATCTAAGATATCCCTGGAAAAACTTTCACTTCCAATATCCTAGTCAGACTAGTGATAGCATGTACAGCTTTTACTTAGTTCATGACCAGTCTATGACAACCAGTAAGTACACTTTCAAACCTGTTATCCAAGTGTGCTTTAAGTCCTCTAGAAAGCGTTTAATTCAGTCAGCTACAGAAAAATAGTTTACTCTTCTTCCCTTTGGCCCTTTTCATATGGCTGAATAAACATTACTTGTTCCTTTGCATATAACCAGCAAGACTAGAGAAATCTCCATTTCGGGAACCCCATTATTTAAAGAAATTACTGAGAACTAGTTAACACAGGGCAGGTGATTTATTAATAATATCATTAACACTTACTTGTCACGCCATGGTTACTTGGCTTGGCTGATGTAGAGATGTGAAGGTCAGATGTACATCATGAGCTGAAGGTGGCCATGGAACTCTCATTTTCTATAAAAGTGTCCTGGTAATAGAAAATATTTTTCATCTCTATCCAGGATTGGGAGAGATTCTGGTCTTAAGAAATTTTATCAATGCTGAGTTTCAGGGCTTAATCTTTGGCCAGTAATCACAGGTCTAGACATTCCTAAACTATTTCTGATATACTTACGCCAGTTGGCCTCGATGGTCTTCATGAGATTAGCAGAGTATTTGTTACATTACCCACTATTACTGGATATGCTTCTGTTATTTAACCTCAATCCCTTTCAACTCTTTTTCTGGATGAGGGATCTGAGTTTGCCTAGATAACTTTTAAGATTTCTTGACTGTATGAGCATTAATACTAACTACAAAGAGAAAAAACCTCCTTGTCTGAATTTATGGAAACCATCTAGATGAGAAGCAACATCAAAAAATTATTGAGAGAGCTAATGCGGTAACACAGTGATAAGGTGTTTGACTTGTACGTGCCCAATAGAGGATGGATCCTGGTTCAAATCTCCGTATTCCATATGGTCCTCTGAGCCTTCCAGGAGTGACTTCTGAATGCAGAGTCAGAAATAACTCCTAAGTGCCGCCGGATGTGACCCAAAAACAAAACAAGTGAAAAGTCTGACGTGCCATAACAAAATAGAATCAAATGTTTCTCAATTTATAGAACACACAGAACACCAACTGTACATATAATTTTAAATTCCATTTGAAAAAAATCTTGATTTCCTGTAATTTCTAAAGGTCTAATTTTCTAAGAACATTGTAACATGAGTCTATAGCATCTAAGCTCCTTTTCTGTAAAATTCACTATACAAAAACAATAGATCATTTTTATTTAAAAGCATACTAAAAAAAGTATGGTTCTTTAACTCTAAATTTCTTTCATTTTAATTTTAAATAAACTGATTACATTTCCACAGAATTACCTTATTTTTCACCACATTCTTAACTTCATCCATTATCTTTCTACATTCTTTATCCTTATGGTGCCATACTTCTGGCTGCCAATAACACTACATACACCTAGCTCAGAGCACTGAACTGGGCTATTTTGGGGGCGTCTGTGCTAAGGACTCTTTCCATTCATTTTTTTGTATCCTACCCTAAAGAACATACCACCTTCCCAAGCCTTGAGACCAATAGTACTGTGAGTCTAATTGAAATAATTTAAACTACCCTCTGATAATTTGAAAACAAATTGTTAGATAATTTTAACCTAGCATGACCAAATTGTCCTTTATCATAATTATTAAAGACCTTTAAATCAGTCTGTAAATTTCCATTATTTTGCATATTTAAAGTCAATTAGCATTACATTCTGAAAGCTTCTAGTAAGATTACTATGAACCATTAAGGGTTTCACACTTATAAAGCTATCTTAATATCAACATTAAGTTTTATATGGTAAAATTAACATGAAATTGAATTACCTTAACAAGATCCTAAATTATCATGAACTAAGCAGATTAAGTAACAATATTGTCTGAAAGAAAAGCAAACTAACCACAATAATTTACAACATTTCCACCTAATTTTTTATTCTTGAAAAACTTTAAGGTTACAAGACTACTCATCTTCATTCCAAAGTAAAGTGGTTCATTTTATTTTTTCTTCAGTAAGTTAACAGAAGTTCACCCATTAGTATAAAGACGTGTAGGTCCCTAGATTCTGTACAGGATGGATGCCACTTTAAAGGGCTCCATGTTGTAAACCTCTTTGGTTTCTTTTTTTCAAGCCTGTTTCTAATTCCCAGTATGATGCAAAAACATACCATTGACCATAAAACACTGCCCCAAGGGGTCAGAACAACAGCGTAATGGTAAAGCCTTTACCTGCATGCAGCTGCCCAGGATGGACCCAAGTTTTGTACCCAGCATTACATACATTTCCCTAGGCCTGCCTGGAGTGATTTCTAAGCTGAGTTAGGAGTAACCCCTGAGCATTGCTGGGTGTGCCCTTAAAACCAAAAACAACAACAACAACAACAACAGAAACAGCCCAAGCTATCTGACCATACATGGTAGCCTACCTGGAAAGTATGAGAAAAAATGGTTGAAAGTACCATAGGCTGCAGTCAATAGTTTTAAAAGACTAACAGAACCTAGAACTTTCTCTTATCTCCCTATATAAACTGATTTGTGAACCTCAGGCAGAGTTGCCTCTCTTGGAGATGGCCCTGAACAGTCAGTTTGGAGCTTGTTAGTTGATGAAATAAGCCTTGCTTCACTTTATTTTAATTGTGTGGTCTTGTCCTTGAACTTCAGCCACTAAGATCTAAGTTGCCTAAAGAGGGAAGTGGCTAGAAGTTATGAAAGAGAACCAGGAAAGTCTAGGGCCTGTGAAAGAAAGGCCCTAAGTCCAGGGATGCCTAGAGCCCAGGGGAAGCCCATGTTCCAGGGATACCCAGGGTCTGGGAAAAGCCCACCACTTCAATAAAGACTCCAAACCTTCAGAGATGCACAAGCAATGCAGAGTTTATTTCTTCCAGAGCTCTGGGTTTTCACGGACAAATACCTGGTGTAGCAGGCTTTGGTCCAAAAGTGGAGCCCTGAGCCCTATCACCCTCAGATTTTTGTAGAAATTCATAGATAATGAGGTCACAAACTTTAAACATTTTATAGGTTCACATAAGTATTACAGTTTAAACTAACCAATGATGCTGATAGAAAAAGGTGCAATTGCCTAGACCCCCTGTTGACGCCATTAACTCTAGCCTACTTCCCGGTGGTCTTTTGGAGCTCTGTTTGGTACCACATCCTGGTTTTCTTTAAGATAAGGCCTGTTCCTCCAGATGTTCCTTAAGAGTGCCTTGACCTGGCAGAATGGAGCTACTTGGAGAGGTCTGGCTAGGGAGCCTGATGTTCTATTTTATAGCCTGAAGCCAGAAATAACAGAGCAAGAAACACCTTTAACCCTTACCTAACTGTTTTCTATACTTCACAAGCACACACATAGCTGTCTTCTATCTCTCTGGACCAGCCAGCAGCACACAAGCATTAGTGAGTTGTTTACTGACCATCAGCTGGAGTCCTCAGGGATAGAGTGTGTGTGAGTTCAGGGAAATCAACTTAGCAGAAGCTAACAACATGTTTAATTCTATTCAAATCACTCTATTACCTAAACATCTATTACCTAAGAAACTTATAAAATTACTATTAGCTAATAAAACTATAAAACTAATTTAAAACACACTTGACTACAAAAGTACTTAAAAACAAAACACATTTCAACATCTCTGGTGGGAAGTGCACTTCATCCAAATAAGCACCCAAGAGTTCCTAAAGGTAACTGGAGCCTCTGAAACTGCCAGTGTCTTCCCTGAACACCCAAAATGGAGAGTCTTCTAAAATGCCAGTGTCCTTTCTCAGATAACAGGAGAAAATTGTTTTCCTTAATCAGTGATAGGGTCAATTCACAATATTATAAAATTATATAGTCTAGTATAAACTGCTAAAATTAAAATTGCCCTTTGTAGCCCACTTGGATTGTGTTTTAAAAACAGCTATTTTTCTTATTTATAGCTTTTTCCTTAACAAAAGTTCAACAAGTGCCGAGGTTGATGAATTCCTGGTGGTGTGTGCTAAAAGAGAATTTTTAGGCATACTCTTTTCTAAAAGTCTCCTTAGCATCTTCTCTGGAGGATTTTATTCTGTGGCCTTAGTTTCAGGTCCAAGTTTCCAAAGTTCCCAATGCCCAATGCTTTGATAGGTTTTTATACCAATTAGAACATACACATACACACACACACACACACACACACACACACACATACATGCATGCACACACACGCACAGTGTGTTCTCATTGTCTGCTTTCCTGTTGTTCTCCGGTCAATCCCACTAATGGAACAGGATCAGAGACAGCATATATTAACAAACTCACAAAAAAATAAGACAAATATTTCCTAATGTTATTGCCACTTACACAGGACAAAGCGCTTCTTTCCACTTCAATCTGATTCTAGTAATTCAGCATATCACACAGACAGACTGACAATGAATAAAGAGGTTTGAACCATACTTATCCACAAGAAAATATGCTCCACTGATAAATTTATATTCCTCTGCCCTCTAAACGAATCGCAGGATGGCATTTGAGGTTGGTTGGAAAAGATTGGATGTTTTCAGGAAATACTAATCTCTACTGGCAGACAGCCTAGTATTTTTTGAGCCTTTCACTCTAATTCTGGGCTGTTTTTAGAATGGCAGATACGGATCTCTTCTGGTACCAGGCCAACAAATCAGCTTGTACAACAAAGACAGACATGAAACTCCACCACAAGACTCACACAAATTTAACCACAAACACAGAAATCACATACAATTCATTTAGAAAAACCAACACATCCAGAGGTCACCACAGATATCTCCAGGTATATGGTTTGTGGAAGTAATGGCTATGTCTGGCATTTCCAGAGGGTACCTCACAATCCAGATGAAGCCAAAAGTCTCCAAGATCATTAGGGGCTAGAGCTGCCTTGTTGAGATCACTCTCCATTTTGAGAAGAAAACTCTCTATGGCTGATCTTCTGATGAGGACTAAATCTTCCTAAAGAAGCATGAGTCTTCCTGATGCGATCAAAATCTCCGAAGTTTCTCTATTCACAACACTCATTCCCAAGCTAGAATTTTGAGCTCAAAACAAACTATTCCCATCAATAGGATGATATAAGGACATCTTTGCAGGCTTGATGTTTTTCTCTTCTTTGGTTTACTTTTGAGAATAAAATCATAACAATAAAATTAAGGATGATGCATTCACCTTGCATGTGGCTGACCAAAGAAAAACCTTAGCTTGATCTCAGGTGTCACATTTGATCCCCCAAGCCAGGAATGATTTCTGAGTGCATAGCCAAGAGTAACCCCTAACCATCACTTGGTATGTTTCACAAAAAACCAAAACAATCAAAAAATATCTAGCCTATTTGAGTTTAGTTCTAAAATAGTAGTAAAGTATTTGGAGATAATTGTCCACCTCCTAAAAGGTCAGGTCAGAAGTTAATTTGAAATTGATATAATGACTAATCAAAATCTATGCTTCACATTTAATGGTATTTTGTGGTTTATTATGTAGGTATTAAAAGCTTTAGGCTACTAACTATTGCCTTCAGAAATTCACAATTTCCAAGACTTTTTAAAATTCAAAATTCATAATTCATCAACATTTTTAATAGGCTGAAAAGTTTTCTTTAAGAATAAGTCACCAGGAATTTTGTGGCTATGCAACTT
>PVKC010030779.1:0-14722 GCA_004027635.1 Crocidura indochinensis
GACCCAAAACCACAAAAAAAAAAAAAGAAAGTAAAATAGCATTAATATTTTCTAACAAACTTAATCATTGCAAATATATCTTCTATAGGTATAACCACAAGAATAACATTTATATTTAAATATGTCTTTAATGTGAAAATTCTTGATTTCTACTACTTATCAAATCTTTTCAGGACAGAATGTAAGTTTTTTCTTTACCTAACTGCACAAAATTCTAATTTTTATACCAATAAAATAAAAACTCTTTGGACTGCAATTCAGTACAATGATAAAAGTAATTTGCATTATGTTGATCCAGTTTGATTCCTGGCACTTAATATGGTCCCCCCCAAACCATTGTCAGGAGTGATCCCTGATCATAGAAATAGAAATATCCTCTAAGAACTTCCAGGGTGGCCCAACACCCCCTAAGAGGGACAAAAGAATACATTTCGATTACTATTCATTCTATAGACCCAGATCTACAAGTAAAAGCATATACAGGTAATATTAAAAGCTGATCTCTACTGACAGCATTTTATATTTAAAAATCATTCACTGAGAAAAAAGATTGGGAATTGTTTTTCCAAGTTTTATTATTGTTATTAATTTAAATTCTGTGGATATTAGATGTCATTCTTGAACCAGGGATATCATGCTCTCCTTAGATTGTCTATAGAAATAAAGCTTTCCGCTCACAATAGTTAAATTCAGATTGTCAGCCTGGAATATCCAATTTATCACATCCCTACTTTTTTTTTATTTTGGTATTTTGGGCCACAACCGTTTGACACTCAGGAGTTATTTCTGGCTATACACTCAAACATCGCCCCTGACTTGGGTGGACCATATGGGACGCCAGGGGATCAAACCTGGTCCATCCTAGGCTAGCACTTGCAAGGCAGGTGCCTTACCTCTAGCGCCACCTCTCTGGCCCCCACACTCCTACATTTTGTAGTTAAATGGATTTTGCATCACCTTATCAAAAATTTAATTCTCATACCTTAATGAGAAACATCAAAAATGCTTCTTTAATATTTTCCTTAAAATTATTAAAATAAAATCTTAGTGGGCTTGATCCCCACCACATGCATTTTAATGCAGCTACTGCCCAAGATGCATGGCTGTAGGTTTTAGGGCCAACCCCACCCAGAAGACCCAGTGGAAGCCATGAGAATGGAGGAGGGCTTACCCAGCCCACAGAGGGTGAAGCCTGATCCCCGTGCTCAATTTTCAGTGTGATTGTTGCACAATATATGTGGCTGCCGATTTGGGGGTCAACCCCCACAATAGCACCCGTAAAAGCCACATGAATGGAGTTGAACTGGCCAGGCCCACAAAGGGTGTAATCAAAAAAGCCTAACTGCTCCACTTCTCTCCATAGCTGCACACATCTCCTAGTAAATGAACCATAGCACAGCATGCAGAAAACATCACACTACAAGTATGAAAATAGGGAAACAATGTAAGCCAACACCATGCATAGAGAATAAAGATAGCAGCTTTGATGATCCAAAAACATGCCAACCAGTAATTTAATCTCTTGGATAAAGAGTTTAGAGAAGAAATATGGAGGATGTTCATATAGATCAAAGAAAGCATGGGTCAAGCTGAATGAAACACAAATAAGACTCAAGAAGGTATGAAAATATAAATGAGAAAACTGCAAAATAAAATAACAGAACTGAAATAATTGCTAGATGAAATGAAAACTTCACTAAAAAGCCTCTCCAACAGGGTAAGAATAGCTGAGGACTGAAAAAAGTGAGCTGGAAGATGAGGAGCATAATAGCTCTATACAAGGAAGAGATTAGAAAAGAGCCTTAAAGAAAATGATCAGTTAATGAACAATCCTAAAAAAATGTGAACAGGAGAAAATACAAGTCATTGATAAACTCAACAGAAACAACATAAGAATTATTGATGTCCCAGCGACCCAGAAAGAAAAATTCCCTGGAAAAATCAATAGTCAAGGACATCATTGCAGAAAAACTCCCATAGATAAAGAGTGCATGCAATAAAATTCTGCATACTTGAAGAATACCAGCTAAAAGAGTTGTAAAGAAAAGCACCCCAGTACAAATATTAGTCACAATGATGAATCCCACAAGTAGGGATAGAATACTGAAAGGAGCAAGAACAAAATGGTAAATTATAACAAAAGAGCATCCGTGAGGTTTACACCAGATCTGTCACAAGAGACACCCAAGGCCTGAAGGCATAGTGGGATATAGTGACAAGACTCAATGAAATGAATGCTCTTCCCAAAATATTTCAACTAGCCAGTCAGATTTAAGTTGGAAGGAAGCATACATGGATAGACTCAAAGCCAGACTTAAAAGAAAAATTGAAAGGTCTACTTTAAAACAAGACAGACCAACAAACACAACAAACTCCTATACAAAGATGACACAAAATCCCATGATAATTATCTATCTCAATGTCAATGGACTAAATGCACCAGTTAAGAGGCATAGAGTGGCAAAATGGATCAAAAAGCTGGATCCAACTTTCTGCTGCCTACAGGAAACACAACTGAATATAGGAACAGAGGCTCAAAATCAAAGGTTGGAGGACAATCATCCAAGCAAACTACTCCCTTAAAAATATTATATGGTCATATTAATATATGATACAAACTTTAGACTTAAAAAAAGTTATAAGGGGCAAAGATTGACATTTGGTAATAATTAAAAGATATGTAAAACAGGAAGAATTCACACTCCTAAAAATATACACACTCAATGAAGGACTAGAAAAATATGTACTTAAAATTGTTAACAAATATGAAAGAAGACATCAATAGCAAAACAATAATAATGTAGACTTCAACACTGCCCTGTCACCCTTTGATAGGTCAACCAGGCTGAACACAATGAAAATATACTAGTCTGAAAAGAGAAATGAGAAAAATGGACTAGTAGATATATAAGGCTCCCACCCCCAGAAAACTGAATACACATTATTATCCAATGCACACAAGTCATGCTCTGGCATAAACAACATGCTGGCCCATAAAACATATCTACATAAAATCAAGAAAAAATGAATTGTACAAACTACCTTCTCAGATCAAAATGTGCTGAAATTAGAAATGATTTACAAACATACACATAGTAAAAACTTTAACACCTAGAAATTGAACAGCTCATTACTGAACAATGAGCGGGTCAGAGATAAAGTAAAAGAGGAAATAAAAAGATTCTCGAACAAAATGTTAAGGAAGACACAATTACCAGAATTTGTGGGACAAAGCAAAAGCTGTACATAGAGGAAAATGTATAGCTTTACAAGCACACATTAGGAAGGAAGAAGGGGGTTATATAAATAACTTAATGATACAACTTATAAAATTATAATGTGATTGATAAAATGAACCAAAATTAGATAGGCAGAAGGAAATAAAACATCTTACAGCATAAATTAATGAAATGGAAATCCAAAAATTGTCAAAAACTCAATGAAAGCAAAGGTTGATTCTTTGAGAAAATTAACAATATTGATAAACCATGAGGCAAGAGAGATAGCACAATGATAGAGAATTTGTCTTGCATGCAGTCAATTCAGACCGTGGTTCAAATGCTGGCATCACATATGGTTCCCTGTCCCTGCCAGGAGCGATTTCTGAGTGCAAAGTCAGAAGTGACCCAAAAACCAAAAACCAAAAAGAGTTTGATAAACCACTAGCAAAACTCATAAAGAAAAGAAAAGAGAAACTTAAGCTGAATTAGAAATGAGAAAGAGGAGATCACTACAAACATTATAGAGTTTTAAAAGGCACTCAGACAACTTTGATAAACAGAACCTGGAAGAAGTTAATAAATTCTTGGATTCATATAATCTTCCATGGTTGAACCAGGATGAACTAGCATATTTAAACAGACCCATATTTAGTGTGAAAAATTAAAATGGTCAAAATCAGAAGTCTTTCCAAAAACAAAAGCCAGGAACAGATGGATTTACCAATAAATTCTTCCAAACCTTAAAGAGGACCTACTACCAATATTTTTGAGGCTCTTCTAAAAAATGAAGAAACAGAAACATTACCAAATAGTTTTTATGAAGCTAATATTTCCCTAATACCAAAAGCAGGTAGAGATGCTGAAAGATAAAAAACACAGATGCAAAATTTCTCAACAAAATTCTAGCAAATAGGATCCAATGCCTCATCAAGAAGGTCATAAACTATGACCAAGTAGGTTTCATTCCAGAGATGCAAAAATAGTTAAACATATGCAAATCAATCAACATAATACACCATATTAATAAAACCATATGATCATTTTATAAGTTTCAACACCCAGTCATGTTAAGAAAAACACTCTCAACAAGACAGGATTGGAAAGAGTTTTTTTCAGTATAGAGGCCATCTACCACAAGCCAATGGCAAATATTATACTTAATGGAGATGAACTACAAGCCTAACTAAAATCTGTTACAAGACAAGGCTTCCCCCTCTCACCACTCCTATTTAACACAGTATTGGAAGTACTTACTATAACAATTAGGCAAGAAAAATATATCAAAGGCTTCCAAGTAAGAAAGGAAGAAATTAAACTTTCAAATGTCATGCTACTATATTTAGAAAACCCTAAAAACTCTACCAAAAAACTTCTAGAAACAATAGATTCGTATAGCAAAGTGACAGACTACAAAATTAACACACAAAAAGTAATGGCCTTCTTATATACAAATAATGATAGAGAAGAAATGGACATTTAAAAAATCTCATTCACATTAGTGCCACAGAAACTCAAATACCTTGGCGTCAACTTGACTAAAGAGATAAAGGATCTATACGAAGAAAACACAAAGAACTGCTTCAAGAAATAAAAGAGGGTACAAGGAAATAAAGATGCATGGTGGAGTTGGGGGGCATTGATTGTGGCAATGTTGCACTGGTGAAGTGGGGTGTTTGATTTTATGACTGAAACCCAACTACAAGCATGTTTATAATAATGGTGCTTAAATAAATATATTATTAAACAGAGAAATAACATAAGAATAAAGATCACATTTTTTTCAATAAAAAGATTCAGTGGACTTATGAGAGGGGAACACGCAATGGCACTCAGGGACTACTCCTGGCTTTTTGTTCAGGGGAAATTCCTTAAGCTGCTTGATAGATTCTCACATTTTACAAGGGATCAAATTAGTGTGGAATGCATATAAGTAAAGTGCCATTATCTTCGTACTTTTATCAGAATTTCCTAAATATGTATTTTGATTAGATTTTTAGGAATTATGATACTTTGTGTGGCTTAGCAGCTCATATATTACATACATGAGACCTAGATTCAGTCCCTAGTATCACAATAAATGCAATTGAAATAAATATGTGTGAAGACCAGAGAGTATGAAGCCACAGTGACATCTGACGAAAACTTGTAAATATTCCTATGCAATAAGGCCTACAGTTCTGTCTTTATGTGACTTGGGTTATCTGAGAAACTTGAGCAAGAAACACTGTCTCATATATTGGTTGATAAAACCAAATATGTTCCCTCTTGAAAGATACATTTAAAATGTGGTGACACATTAGTATATCATCCTCATCTTGGCAAGCAGGAAATGATCAGTTATGTTTACACAACCCTGCTTTCCCTTAATATATTTCTCTTCTAACCCAGGTCCTAAGTTTTTATTCAGTTAATTTCTGTTCCAGTTGTCATATACAAGTAAATATTAAACCCTAGGAACTTTACAAAAGAAGATTATATGTCTTTCTTATAGAGACAGAGTCTCAGACAGACACATCACAAATAGAAATCCTACAGGTGATTTAAAATATGTCTGTTCTTTCTACTCTCGATAAAGAAATAATTCCATAATGAAGGAGATTCACCTACAAAATTGGAAGAAGCATTTACCTACACTTTGTTAGTTGTGGCAAATAACTTGCTCTGTGAAGAATTTAATTGTTGTTGATTTGACACAAATGCTATGTATATTAAATAAGCCTTTTATCAAGAAGAAAATAGAAATGGAAAATATATAATCCTTTATAAGTCTAGTTTTAATATGTAACCAATGCCTGTCATATGTGGGATATTCAGGGTATTAATCAAATCTTTATACATTGCTGTCATCATGCTTGAAATCATAGGGCTTGCCCTCACACATCTGACAAAGCAATATAAGATGGTATATTATAGTAATGTCTCAATTGCAGTATACTTTTAAAATGTTTGTTATTTTTAATAGAATGCTCATTGTTGATTAAAGTATTATGAGGAAATAAAGTTAGAATTGATTAATCATCTTTAAAATCCTTTTAGATTGATTTATTTGTTGGTCCAATGAAAATTAATAGTAAGTTAGTGCTGCCAGGAGAGCTTTTTACTTAGTTCTTATATATTCTCTATTATTCTCTAGGCTGTTTATAGAGCTAAACAGCAAATGACTTAAGACAGCAATGTCGAATCAGTTTTCTTACACATGGTATCCAATTTTAGATGACACTGTGTATTTTAAAAGCCCCTACCTCAACAAATAGAACCTCCATTTACCATGTTATCCCCATTCTGACTTTGAAACTTCAGAAAAGGCAGTATGGAGTAATTGTTTCAGACATCTGCTTAGCATACTTTGAAGTGCATATAAGTTTTTTTTCTGTTTCATTTGAACCCCAGCTGTCTTCACCAAAGTCTATAATCAATCTGAATTAAGTTGTCCTACTTCTCCTAATAAGTCTCTTATTAAGTTCTGCATCAGCCTCTTAGGGAAACTTAAAAGCTAATTCATGTAGAATTGCCATTTTCTACTAATTCATTTGTCAGCTTTCCAAATTCCAACGAAAACAATTGCAAAGACTATTAATTTGGCTCTTCATAAACAACTTATGTAAGTGCAGTATACATTGGAAGCAAGCAAACGATTTAAAACAGTGGGTGGGTGGAAATGACTTGATGACATTTAACACGCTTTCTTTTTGACTGTTTCAAGATGCTTTCCACATTCAAAGCATAAAGCCACTTATTTATTAAGGAAAACATCCTTCTTTTGCTTTCATAAATAAGATAATTACTGGGTGAACTTTGCTTAAAGATAGGAAGAGGTTTTATAACAGTTGGAAAAGGAACATGTTCTTTTTATTATTGAACTTATTTTAATTTGGCTATCTTTGTAATTCTTTGATGAGCCATGATAAATAAAAAACAGGAGTTTAGATTTGGTTACTATTCTGACTGCATTAAATCAGAGTTGTACAGCTTCTCTTCTGGTCATGGGATATTTTGAACATGATAATCAAATGTTTAGCTAATGAATTCTTCTGACACTGTTCTACTAAAGAAGTATTTAATTAGATAATAAAATTTTCTCCAAAGAATATCATTCTTCTTACTATTTGGAAATAACCATATCAGAAACTGATCTTTTAATATGCCAATACTGTTTACTTAGGACTTAGTCTGGAAGCTTTGTTTATGGTTGGTCGTAATTAAAAATACTGTCCCTCAAGAGCCCTAGGTAATTAAAAATGCATTCAAACTAAATCTAAATAATATGACAGCAATGTTAAATAAAGAAATTCATTCAATCGAATTCATTTATTCATTCTACATATGGGTACAAGCTATAGACTGCAAACTCTAATGTCACTATATATTTTGAATGTTTATTTCCTGAATAAAATAATACTGAGAATAAAATTTTACTGGGAATGATATTATCAGCATCTTTGTTTTCCCAAGAATATTACTATTGAGTACCAAGCTTAGGGAGCAAAAAAATTGGTGGTGGGGGGGTTGGGTCACACCTGGCAGTGCTCAGGGCTTACTCCTGGCTCTGCAGTCAGATATCACTCCTGGCAGGCCCAGGGGTCCATATCGGATACCGGCATGTGAACCACTTTTTCCTGCTTTGGCTGCATGCAAGGTAAGCACCCTACCGCTGTGCTATCTCTCTGGCCACAGGGAGCAAAATTTTATTAGCTTTTCTGTACGTGTGTATGGATGCACACACCGCATTAGTTAGAGCTTGAAGATATGAACTATTTGCTTAACTGAAATTTCATGTTTCCTTCAAAAATAGGAACACTCAATCAATATATATTTTCATTCTCCTTTAATACCAACTAGAGTTGTAACTAGTTTAAAGTTCATAATTGTGTTACTCTCCTACCAGAAGCACACCAAGGAATGATTTAAGAATAACCCAACTAGCAGGTTCCCACGGTGGTCCTGTCATGATTGACACTTACAATTTTCAAAATTATACAGTTAACACAGGTACTAATATTATATCTTTCACAACCTTGCATTAACTAAGTTAAGCAGTGACATTGAATAATTATTCTTGGTAAGCCAGTTTCTGGTATTCTAGGAACAGATGTGTCTATGATACCACTAAAACCCTCTTATTTTTTTTACAAGTCTTTCATATTTGTATTTCAGGTACATAGTAATAGTGAATTGGGTTCATTCCCACCACCAATGTTAACCACCCTCCACCACAGTTCCTAGCATGCATCCCATACCTCTACCTTGCACTGCTAGTGTAACAGATTCATTTTTGTGTTTAACTTGTTACAGTTTGGGGATCTTAATTCTATTTTGTAGATTTGGTTTGGGTATTCAGGTCGGACCATTTTTGATTTCCACTTAATGCTTCTGAGACCGTTTTGACCCTGGCTCCTATTCACTCTTTTCCTTCTCTCAATTTGTAGGAAGACGTAGAAATATGAGGCAGAACAAGATGATTCATGTTCTATGGTTCTGTAAAAAAAAAAAAGGCAGGAGCCCCTATCTAGAAGCTATAAATAAAATTAAAAGAGGAAAAATAAAGAAAATGGGGGGGGCAGATGTGGCAAGTTTTTTTGTTTGTTTTGTTTTGTTTGCGTAGACAGATGCAGTAATTGTTGGGGCAATTTGAAAGGTAATTCCCTTGACCTAAAAGATACAAGGTGTCTCCATCCTTGAAGTATAGTGTCATGAGATGGACTACAGGCTCCAGGCCCCTGGGTATTTCTTTATGGTCCCAGGAACAGTTCTGCTCAGTCATGGCTGTCAAAGTCAGTCTTTTGTAAATAGAGATCTTGAGTTTTGCACAGATACCTAGGACAGAAGGTCTTCTGATTCCATCTCGCCATTAGCTAGTGAGGTAGGATAGTCTGCCATTAGATCAGGTTGTTACTGTTTCTTTGTTGTTAGGGTATTGTAAGAACTTGCCCTGGAGCAAGTTGGTACCAGAGCAGCAGTATTAGGGTCTTCCCCCACCACTCAACCCTTTATGGATTTGATTCCTGGTGCTGCTGCGGGAAACTGTGCCAGTTCTAAGTTTGGGGTCTAGGGTTGGGGGTAAGATGGTCAATGTCTGATCAGCTGAAGTCTAGATTAAATCCCCATGGTAAATGTTCAGGGCGAAAGGTGCCCTGCATTATGAAATTTATGGATTCTTATCCTTATTAGATAAGAACTTTCTTCATGTAAGATTTCTCCATTTTAGTGTGCCTTTGCAAAAAGGAACAATGCTATATTATATTGTTGATGCAATTGTGAATAAAAATAACAGCTGTACAATCTCTGTGCCCTGGCTTTGACCTCAGCTCTTATCCCAAGCAAGACTTTTCTCCTAGAATTTTCTACTAACTAGAACCAAAACAAGCAAAACATACTAATAAAAAAAAAACACAAAACAAAAGGGCAGGCAACCTCTACATATGGAAACAAACACTAAGATATATAGCTATTAAGGACATGCATCTACAGAAACATACAAAGAAAAAATATATATCCCCATTAAGTCTTTTGAGACAGTCTGAGGAAGGTTTAAGATCCAGGGCACATATTTTTTAATTTTTGTTTTTTGGGGGGGACATACCGGGCAAAGCTCAAGGGGTTACTCCTGGCTCTGTGCTCAGAAATTGCTCCTGGCAGGCTCAGGGGACAATATAAAATGCCAGAAATCGAACTCAGGTCCATCCTGTGTTGACAGGGTGCAAGACAAACACACTACCACTGTGCTATCGCTCTAGCCCCCCAAGGCCCAAGCACATTTTCATCCCACACTGCGGTCTTGTGGAGTCTGAGAAATGGTTTGCAACAGTCAGATAGTGTTCTCCAGCTGGGGGTCTCTCTGGAGCTGAATCTGGTAGCAAGCAGCAATCCATATTTAGGAGTTATGGGAGGAAAGGGATGCATAGAATGAGTTAGCAGGAGTGGTAACTGAATCCCTATCATTTTAGTAGGGTTTAAAGAGAATGAGCTTTTTCATAATGAGATTTTTCATCTTTTGTAGGCTTTTCCATCAGCATTAACCAAAAACTGTGCTGATCAACCCTTGCTATTCCAGTTATTATAATGACCATGAAAATTAGACCACTATCTTATGCTGCTTGCTTGCCTCTCTTCATTTGAGGAGCACAAAATTTCTTTGATGAATATTGCTTAATGTTTAAGTCACATACCTCTTTGGGGATAGTTTCTATAATTTGGGGAATATCTTTATTATCTTCAAAATGTCTGGTAAAATGAATCTTCCAGGACATTTACCTATTGGGATCAAAGTATAACTAACTTGAGAAGCATGATATGAAAAATTGGCCAATGTGTTCAGGTTCCACTTATTTTCTTTTAGCTACTTTATATTAGGTACCTAAACACATTGCTCAGATTTTTTCCCATTTCAAATTTTTCTTTTATAGTTTCAAAGTTAATCCCTATGGCTTCAAAAGTCCTTGACTTATGTAGCTCTTTGTCATTTTAAATACATTTTGAGAATTTTGTGCAGCAATGAGTAATTTAATGACTTGGGTAGTGTTACAGGTTAGATTCCCTAGAATCAGAATCCAGACAGGGTTTGTATGCATACACGAGATTTCTAGTTGGGAACAATAGGCCAGCACAATAAAGACGAACAAAATAAAGGACCCAGGTACCTTTTCGTCTCAGACAAAATCAAATTTATAGTCCATATTCATAAGGATAAATCTGTAGCATGTAAGTCACACAGCAGAATTGTTCTTTTAATTGATCGTAGCCAACCAATGATTGACTGTAGTCAGAAATGTAATAATTGATAGTTATCAGCTAGTCCTGAAGTGATTGAGGTATGCACTGATTCATAACTGGTGGCATTGTTCAACTGTCATGGTTTCAATAGCTCTTCTTGGACTGGTTCAAGTTACCACTGTCATCTCACTTGTGTATAGAATTGCAAAGAGATGCTCATTGTCATGACTTGTCACTGGGGAAATGATCTGCCTCTCAAATCAGGGATGTGGGATAGCTCCTGGAACAGGAACCTCCTATAAGCTGAGCTCACCTTTATAAAGAAGAAAGTAGAAAAAAGAAATGCAAATGTGAGACACTCATGATCAGTTATATGATTAAAAAGAAAATGAGAGGCTGGAGCAATAGCACAATGGATAGGGTCTTTGCTTTGCATGCTGCCAACCCAGGTTTGACCTCCGGCATCCCATATGGTCCCCTGAGCCTGCTCTTGAGTGCAGAGCCAGGAGTATCCCCTGATTCCCAATCGACAAAAACAAAAACAAAGGAAATGAGAAAGTTGAGTAAACTCAACACATCTAAGTAACTAAATCTTGAAGAAAAGGTGATACTCAAAGGACAGTAGAGCATTCTTGATAAGCAACAGCCCCAGGTTTGACCCCAGCAAGCCATTGGAATCCCATGCATCGTTCCACTGCTGAGCATGGTCCCACTCACCACCCAAAAAAACTACATCTTTCACATATCCATCTGAAGATCAAGAATTCTATCAGAAAAACAAGTCAAAGAAAAAAATTAACCCTAATTTATTTTGAGTAGCAGGATTGTTTGGAAGTAAATGCATTAGACTTTCTTTTCAGCCTAGTAACTGATGACTTAATGGGCCCATTTTTACAATGCTAATTGAGGGCCTGGAGCTAAAATAGAGCAGGTAGGCACTTGTCTTGAATGCAGTTGACCTGAGTTTAATCCCTGGCACCCCATATGGTCCCTTGAGCCCACCAGGAGTGATCCATGAGCAATCTAGGAGTAATTTCTGAGCACTACCAGGTGTGGCCCAAGCCCACCCCTCCCTAAAAAGTCAATCTAAATTTTCAAACGTACCATTGCATAGGTTTTAATGAAGAAAATCCATTTAATGTTCATTTTGTCTAAGTAGTTGAATATCTTGTTCCTTTATTATTTCATTTGTAAAAAAAAAAAGGCATTTTGGGAAGACTGCAAACATTTATTAAATCCAGGAGCTACAATAATCTGAAAGTAAAAATGGATATTAAAAGCATTTTACACTTCTTTTCAATTCTCTTCCATTTAATTATTTTTATCTCAACTCACAGAAAATTTATATTCAGCTCTGATTCAATTCTCTTGTAGTATTTCTAAGTTGATAACAATATATTGAATAGAAAATCAAATCAGCAAAAATTCATTTCGTTTCATTGGTGAGTATCTGCCCCATGGAACTAAAATTAAATCTATATGCTTAGTATAAAGCAAAGTAACTGTAGCATATTGCATTGGTTAGCTCATAGCCATAGATTCCTTTTATTCATCATTATTCATACATTCAAACTATAGAGGTAGTTTAATTTGTTTTAATGGAAGAAAAGAATTCCCTGGGAAGAAAATGTACAATACCATACTTTGTCTTGTGTTTTCTTAGTAAAAACTATTGCTTTTGTAGCTTGACTTTAGGAATTTGTTTCTTTATAAGCCTGTATAACTATGGTCATCATTTACAAGTAATTTATTTGTTAGAATTAAGCTGTGTGTTCACTAGAACTTGGTTATTTATTTACTTTTTTTCTCTTTTGAGGCTACACCCAGCAGTACTCAGGGTTTACTTTCAGCTTTACTCTCAGAAATTACTTTGTGGTGTTTAGGAGATCATATGGGATGCCAGAGATTGAACCCAGGTCTGCTGCAAGCAAGGCAAATGCTGTCTCTACTATAGCTTCAGCCCCACAACTTGATTTATTTTGAGCACTATTAGATTCCTAGTACTTGGAACAGTCCATGACATAAGTATCCAACAATGTTTTTTGGAATTAGTGAATATGTGTGCAAAGAGGCAATACAACAAAATGACTCTCAGACCTGTGACATCTTCGAAAATCAATTTGCAAATGCATTGACAGCTTCATTTCTCTATTCATTATTACTTATTGTGCAAGTCTACCGCTGCCTAATTCTACTCTTTTTCTCCTTTCCAAAAATCACAAACTTACAGTGATTTATACAAGCATGCCCAGTTAAATAAAACATACCCAAATGAGCATGATTTTGTGTTGCTCCCTCATGTGAATGGCTTCCTCCACACTGCCCATGAAGGATGCCCCTCTTGACTGTCTCAGCATCCCTTTTCGTACTTCCCAACCCCTATAAAAAGTTTCATGGCTTGATTGCATTATTTTTAAATGTCGTATCTTTATCCTGCCTGCAGATCAGAATGAACTTTTTTGGAGGGAGGTTGGGTCACATCCTGCAGCGCTCAGGGGTTACTTCTGGCTCTTTGCTCAGATATCACTTCTAGCAAGCTCGAGGGACCATCTGTGATGCCGGGAATCAAACTGGGGTCGTCTGGGATTGGCTTTGTGCAGGGCAAACACCCTACTGCTGTGCTATCTCGCTCTGGCCAGATTGCATTTTTAGCGGGGGTGAGGGGGGGGGTGGGTGTTGGGCCACACCCTGTGACGCTCAGGGTTTACTCCTGGCTATGCTCAGAAATCACTCCTGACTGGGGAACCATATGGGACGCCGGGGGATCAAACCACGGTCTGTCTTAGGCTAGCACGCCCAAAGCAGATGCAAAGCAGATGCCTTACCGCTTGTGCCACCACTCCAGCCCCGATTGCATTATTTTTAACAATAACTTGTCTCTTTTGATAATGATGATGATGCATTTGTGCAGAAAGTTACAGTTTCCCAGTGCTTAGTAGATACATACATAATACACTGTTGCATCAGACATAGTAGATAGAAAAGTAAGTAGTAAGTGTTGTCTAGTCTGCATTAATTAAATTTAACTAAAATTATTGCTAAGAATATGTTATTCCCCTTGAAGAAACCATCATGAGCTACATTGAAAAGATGAGCTGATTCAAAGCCACTGTAGTCTTACTCCAAGAAAACTCACAATTCATCACCCACAACTGCCATGCACTTCAAGGTTAATTTATTAGACTATTTGCCTTTTTTTAAGCCAATTAAGTTTCCCTACCTTTTATCCTTTGCTCAAACTCTGAATATCTTTCTTCCCTCAACCTTGTTTCCTTTCCTTCATTAGTTTCATGCACTTGCATCCCTATGTCTAGCTCAAGAAGACTTCACGAAGCCACATGATAAAAGAGTCAGGAAAAACAGGTTTCCCCTCTGATGAAATTTTACACTGACTTAAAAGACTCGGCTATCAGAGAAATGATCTTAATCTATGGCTCTCCCATGAAAAAGTTTATTCCCCACTGCTTTGCAGTCTTCTTGAACTACCTGTCACATCCTGTGACTTTTCCTTCTCACTAAGTTGCCTGACTTAGTGCTTAACTACTAAAAGGAAGAGAACTAGACCCACACATTTCATTCATTTTTCTAACAGCCCTGCTGTGTTCATGCTACTCTCTTCTTTTTAAACAAGAGGGTATATGGAAAATAATTGTAAATTACCTTTTGTTTAGTGAAAAATGCCAAAAGTGAGAAGTAGAGTAAGTCTAGACCTAATGATGATCACCTTCAAGCCATACTGAGGGTCTCAACTGCTTCCTCTCTAAAGCCAAATGTGGTTCAGATTTGTGAGA
>PVKC010030780.1:0-14720 GCA_004027635.1 Crocidura indochinensis
AAACAAACAACAAAATAAATAAATCTAATAGATAGTGTGTCCAAAAGCACAATATAATCATATAGCACTTCACTTCTGTCCTAACAGAATGATCTAGTGAATTAGTGAATAGCCCTGGATGAGTGAATAAATGAATGAATATCTCTCAGGATGCATGGAACAAGCTTTCTGTCCAATAATCTCTCTGGCTTCTACCATAAGTAAGACTGTAGGAACATTTGCCCTAATTATAAGATCAGTTTCCTAGAGAAAGCTTCACAGCTTGGATAGTTTAAAAAGAATTGGGAAAGAAATAATCACATGCCACAGGCATGGCTGCTGCCTTTCCACAGGCCCATCAGCTGCATTCTGACAAGAGTGATTTCCAACTCCAATTTGTCTAATTCTTGTCTGTTATATTAACAAAGAATGCTTGGCCAGAACACGCCAGTCATATCCACAAAGAATGATTTTCTTCTTCTCTCTTCTTCTCAAGCTGCAAAGATTAATTTCAAGCAAATCTTCTTTGTTGTATATTCCTCCACGCAGGCTGACGGCAGCTGCTCTCAAATGCAACATCAATACACATTTTATGAGTCCATATTTTTAATGTGTGAAGCTAGCTAATCATCTTGATTATGACACAAAAAATATTTGCCTTGAAATTTCCAGTGCAGTCTCAGTTCTAATGTGATCATGGCTTTCCTTAAAATCCTCATTTTGTTGATTGTATATTTTGAAATTCAGCTTTAGAACGAGGCAGGTTAAGAACAAGAATAGCTTTTGCAGTGCTGAGTCCTCAAGAAAATACAACTTACCACTTGACTTGGGATGTGCAAACACAGGATAGAGAAAATGAAGGGAATCCACAAAAGAACTATGAGACTGGGGGAAGTCAGATTGTCGCAGGCAGGACAATAAGCAATTGATACTTGTCATTATTGGGCACTCTTGACTTGGCACAACAGAAACATGTTCCCTAGAATATGGAATGGGAAATGAAAGAAGTAGATTGATTGATGTGTATCTTTCTTACCACATTTCAATTGATTTGCTCAAAGCTAAGAGAGGAACCAGCTTCACAATTCTAGGTTGTACGTTTTTCCTTTAGCAGAAGCTAGGAAACAGGAATTGGGCCTATCTGAAGTAGATGGGTATCTGGGTGCACATAGGTTAGCTATGTGAGGTGTATGGGCTTCCTGTCATCCTATGTAAATCATAATGAGTGCCCAAAAGTGAAGTATATGAAAGGGAACACACCTCACAGGGAATGAGACAGAGAGAACGAAAATCAAAGGAGGAGCTCAAAGAAGAACAATGATTTCTTGATTCATAATTTGTCCTAATATTTGTCTATAAGATTAAACACAAATGAACTTGATCCTTAAAATACCCCCCAAAATAAAAGTAAATGAAAATAAAAATAAAAAAATGGGCCGGGGAGATAGCATGGAGAAAAGGTGTTTGCCTTTCATGCAGAAGAACGGTGGTTCAAATCCCAGCATCCCATATGGTCCCCTGTGCCTCCCAGGGTTGATTTCTAAGCCTAGAGTCAGGAGTAACCCCTGAGCACTGCTGGTTGGGACCCAAAACCAAAAAAAAATTATTAATTTTAGCTATCTGATTTATAATATTGCTAATTATAAGGTTTCATACATGTAATGGTTCAACATCACACTCTCCACCAGATTGTCAACCCAAATCTGTCCCCTCCACCAAGAATACAATTTTTTAAAGACTTCTTTGTGTGTTTGTTAACTGTGACTTTCTTCAGATTCTTCAAGGTAATGTTACATGTTATAAAGGCCTTAGAGATGATTTTAACCCTATTTAATCACAGATATCACTGTTGAATAATTGGGTGTTCAAAAGAAGGGAACATCAGCAACTTGTCCACTTTTCTCAATCTAGAACAATCCAGCACAAACACTATTTCTGTTTCTTCTCTTTGGAACACAGGAAATAGTAACAATAAAATACATGGTGAACAAAAACTGAACAAACATGAAGTGTGCCTTCCACAGTGAAGATATGAATGGATATAGTCTTAAGTCTGAAAGCTTCCTGGGAAGGTGGGCCATTAAACCTGAAAACATTAATTATAAAGTTATCTAGTGATTATCAGGAAGAAATTATCAAGGTATATAAGTGGCAGTACTTTCTACAAACCGAGACCTGGTGCTCTAAAAACTCCAAATGAGGAAGAAGTTTATTCTGTGTAAAGACATGAGACTGAGCTGATGGGGAAAAGCCTGAGTATTGTGCATCATAGAAGAGGAACTGAGGAAATTGTGAGACTCCGGAGATACAGAAAGGATGGGCCAAAAGTGCATCAGGTCAAAGCAGTGATCAGAACACTGGCATTGTTTAAACAAAATATTACTCAAATTATGCCATTACATATAGAAAATAGAATTGGCATAAAATTTTTAGAAGACAAGAAATTAGTTTAAAGGTTGTTGACATAGACCAAGATAGAAGAGATGACACTTGAGAATGGCAGGTGTGAATACTAGTGCCGTTGTTTTCAAATATGTTAACTTTTGGGTACTGAAAGGCTTCTAAGAATGAATTTTAGCAAAGGGCACAGGGAGATATAGTACAGGCTTTATGTCAATTTTGAGTTTGGAAACAATAATAAAAATGTGTTTCAGGAATAGCATCACTCAGAAAAAAATTATCTTTGTTCTAAGTACTTTTGCTAGCATGAAATTTCTGAGTTTTATCAACAGTTCAGATGAGGTATTTAGGAACTAAGGCAAGTTTTTAATGGCAGTCTCCTTTCTCCTTCCTCTGTGAACCTGGCTGCATCTGTCCCAGAGAGTGCAGCTGCAGCCTGAAGAAACATAACCAGGAGAGTTCACTTAGGGAAGACAAACTAGTGAGGGTGACATGGAAAAAAAATGAAGGGATTTTTGTCACCACAAAGAAGGAAACTTGCTTAACAGTTTCTATACAGCTGCTGTTTCCATGTCTGTTGCTAGTTCTGAAATCAGGACAAGCTATCAAGGGAGAAATTTAGGAGAACAAGGATAGACTGATACCCACAGGGATGAGCAAAAGCATCTAGCATATCTTCTAGTTCAATCTATGTAGTAGTGAATTGTGTGATCACATCATTCCTTACAGCCACATAGTATTCTCATTTTTTAACCAGTAGGAAGGATTACAAGATCTTATTGTAAACTGATCCCAATCTGGATGACTATCATCATTCAACCAGTGTGAACTTGCTTTTTTTATTTGCTTCCAGATCTAGGGCATTCAATGAAAATCTCAAAGGCAGGAACCTATTTTTCTATATCTGACTGTACCTTTAACCACCTGTATAACCTTGGAAATACTTATCTGGGTTGTAATTTCCTCACTAATGAAAAGTAGAGCATGGTTCATGGATAAATTATTGTTACCATCCTTTAGACTCCAATTAGCAGTCAGGTTGGAGCATCATAGACAGCTGTCAATTGTGTTTCTGCACTATGAGTTGTATAATATCCTCAGGGACTTACTTGTGTAAGCTCTCTGGTGTCAATAAAGTTAGCTAGACTACAACTTTCTGCCTTATGTAACTCTATGTGGGGGTCAAAGAAACTTGTATTTATAACCATTTTTGGTTTTGTTGATTTTAATAAAAAGACACTGCAATATAAGGTAGAAAAAGTGTCTATTCTACAACAAATACTCCTCCTTCCTCCTTTTGACCCATCAAAAGAATATAAGAATGCTTCGATATAATTTTGTCCTTGAATCAGCCGACCTTCTGATACTGACTAACCTAGTATCTGTACTGCCTGGGTAACTCTGATGTCATAAAACAGAAGTTGGAGTGGCCATGAAACACAAGCAGTTTCATGATTCTAACATTTATGCAGTTTTCCAAAGCTAGTTCAAATCCATACTTCGATGCTTCACCTGCCACCAAGAATCTTGGGTATTTGAGACATTTATTCATTTGTAACATCTACAAATCAATGTACATTACAAGATTGCCTTAAATTATTTTTTAAAGAAGAAGAGCTGAGAGATGATAATAAGGCTTATTGCAATAATTGCAATACACAGAGAGATTTTTTTGAAAAAAAAAACATATATTTGGAAGTTATCACCACACATGTAAACAAACTCTTCAACAATTAATTCAACGGAATTAATTGTCATTCGAGCAGTGACATTCATAAAGGTCACCAGTCTGCAAATCTAAAAATTAATTGTACATCATGGCTTTAATCAAAGGATCTGATGGACTGGCAAAGTAGCTGGCTACAAAATCAATACACGAAAGATATGTTAAGTGAAGTAAATCAAAAGAAGGATAATTACAGAATAATATTACTTGTATATGGTATTTAAACTGCAAGAAGTTTTGCCTAGATCACTTTTGGACAAAAGTATAGTGATGAAAAGAAAAGAAATAGAGCGGGGTGGAGAAAAACATATGTGAAATAATGGGCTACAGAGGTCAAGGGGATTCATGTACATTAATGATGTTAATGAAGGGCAGAGCTAAATAACCAAACCACAGAGCCAACAGCATTGAAACCATGAAACCCAAATGTTGACTATCAAACTTAAAATGATAACTGTCAAAATAGCAGGCTGGGAGGGGAGGGATGAGAAGGAACCTGAAAACATTGTTGGAGAGAGGTTGACACAGGTGGTGGGATTGAAACTGGAACATTTTATGTCCAAAACTCAACAATGAATAAGTTTGTAAATCACAGTGCTTTAATTAAAAGCTGTAAAAAGAAAAATAAGGGCCTGAGTTATACCATGGAGGTAGGGCATTTACCTTGCATGCAGAATGGTGGTTTGAAACCCAACATCCCATATGGTCCCCCGAGCCTTCCAGGAGCGAATTTTTTTGCTTTTTGGCTTTTGGGTCACACTCGGCAGCATTCAGGGGTTACTCCTGACCCTATGCTCAGAAATTGCTCCTGGCAGTCTCGGGGGACCACATGGAATGCAGGGATTTGAACTACCATCCTTCTACATGCAAGGCAAATGCCCTATCTTCATGCTATCTCTCTGGCCCTTGTGAATTCTGAACATAGAGCCAGGAGTAACCCGAGTGCTGCCAGATGTGACCCAAAAACCAAATAATAATAATAATAATAATAATAATAATAATAATAATAATAAGAAGAAGAAGAAGAAGAAGAAGAAGAAGAAGAAGAAGAAGAAGAATAGTAATAGTAATTAACTGTACTAATGGGAGTTAGGCAGCTGCCAGAAGTCACAGAAATGATTTTCACCTCCAGCAGTGTCAGAAACCACTCATAGTTCAAAGAATTCCAATGGCGGTGGGCTGTTCAGTGTCTTCTTGCTGATGGAAATATGAGCTCTCAGAGGCCTGATGGTTGAGTGGAGGTTATTCATAAATACATAACCTGAGCTAACATCTCCCATGATATCTTTTCTTTCAGAGATATTCATCATAAACTTCAATTTAGATCAAGTTCTCTTTGTAGGAGGAGCTAATGAGTTCTGATAGTTCAACAGATAATTTCTTCCCAAGCACCAAATGGCCTGCAAGCAAGGAATTGTAGAAAACAGACCTTTCCTGAGATTTTCCAGTCATTTAGTTTATATATACATAGTCCTTAATGGGAAGTGCTTCTAAAAGTGGAAAGAATGCCAAGATTTTTGCCTGACATTGTTTCCTGTTTTCAACTAGTTTGGACTTTGTTTTTTGGTTTCATCCGATCTGGATTTTGTTTTTCAATGTGCTTTGCTTTTATTGTCCAACCAGCAACTCAGTAATTAAATAGCAATAACAACTTGCAGCTTTGAAAGCACTTTCGCAGAGACTATTTTGTGTGGTCTTTATAACAACCATGTGACTTGTATGTTTTCTACATTTTCCAACAAGAAAACTCATTCAAAAAGGTTTAACAATGGGCTGAAATTCAGTCACTCACTAAACAGCACATTGTGCTCCCATTCAGGTCTCACACTCGAAACCACTCCTGGCTCTGTAATTAGGAAAGCTTTGTGCCCCTCCCCCCAAACCATTACAACCCCCTCAACCACCCTCCTGTCTTTTGCACTGCTTCTTTCAAAAAATTACTTGTTTTGATTTTGTCTCCTGCTTTCTGTTCCAATGTCTTACATCGTTCTGCATTCAGTATGTGTCTGGTTTTCTCCCTTACACTGCTGAGCCATATGTCAGACAGACCTAATTGACTATACTCTGCCAGCATGCCATCCATCAATTGGGAAAAAGGTGTAAGGGTCACCATATGCAAGGCCTGAGCAAAAAAAAAAAAAAAAAAAAAAGAAACCAAAATCAAAATAATTTTCCTAGTTTCCTGCAGAAGCAATCTTCCCCATCATAATCAATAGTGTCATCTCTGTTCTTCCTAAGAGTTAAGATGTGGAAAATGGTGGCAAATGCCATATGAGGAAGTTTGACCATCAAACTTATAATGATAACTGTCAAAATAGCAGGCTGGGAGGGGAGGTATGAGAAGAAATCTGGAAACATTGTTGGAGAGAGGTTGACACAGGTACTGGGACATTTTATGTCCAAAATTCAACAATGAATAAGTTTGTAAATCACAGTGCTTTAATTAAAAGCTTTAAAAAGAAAAATAAGGGCCGTTCAAAATAACAACGAATCCAGCATACAGGATCTTCATAGAATGACCTCAGTCAAACTACTAAGCTCATATTTGTCCTCATTCCACTTAAACACCTATTGTAGTAATCAACCCTGCTATGCTGTCTAATATACAATGACATGTTGCTCTCTTGGCCCACATATCCTTATATTTTATCTTCTCAAACAACCCTTTTTAATCCTTAAAAACATATTATCTCATCATCCACTCTTGTAAGATGCTTTTCTTTTATATCCTGATATTTTCTTATGCTTGCTCAATATTTAGATATTTGTCTTCCTACCACTAAAATAATAGTTGAGTAAGACATTAATCCACTTAAAGTAACAAAATGAAAGCTGATGTTCATTCTAATAGATTTAATTTCTTAATTCATAACTGAGGATCTTTCATCTATTTTAAGTCAAAAAAATTTTCTTAGTTTGGCAACCAAATTTATATTTATTGGTAAAGTAAGTAAAATGAAACCTCTTTTTTATATTCTCTGCATTGTTTTGTTCGTCAGAGTGATGCAGAGTTTTGAACTCACTTGAAAAATTTGTCTGGCATCTTGGTAAGAAAATCATTGATTACATATTTAACTTCACTAACTTCATTCTGATGGGCTTTCTCAGATCACTATTCATTTTTATACATGTGCATATACATGTTTTCCCTTTCTATATGAATATTAGATTTGTAGATAAAAAGCTTTATGGATTTTTTAAATTTATTTTGGTTTTTGGGTCACACCCATGACACTCAGGGGTTATTCCTGGCTATGTACTCAGAAATCACCCCTGGCTTGGAGGACCATATGGGATGCTGGGGAGATGGAGCTGTGGTTCATTCTAGTCTAGCAGGGGCAAGGCAGATGCCTTACTGCTTGAGCCACCTCCCCAGCCCCGCTTTATAGATTTTTAAAATAAAATCTACTTTTTACATTTATTTCCATATTGTGTTCAGAATATTTTCTTGTACGTTTAAGATGTAACTCATTCTGTGTTATTTTGTCCCTTATTTAATAAATTTCTTTAACAATAAAAAATTTTAGGGGTAGGAGGTGTGGGCCATATTCAGTGGTTGCTCAGGGTCTATTTCTAAGTCTGTGCTCAGAAATCACTTCAGGTGGTATTCTTAGAGGACCACCATATGCCAGGAACTGAACCATTCGATTTTTCTTCATAACCTAAAGTATTTATGTTTTATTAACTTATAAAAATGCTTTCAACTTGATTGACAAAGTATATTTTCTCTACCTTTGAACAAGAAAGCAAATCTTTATCTTAAATAAGTGC
This sequence comes from Crocidura indochinensis, assembly GCA_004027635.1. Lineage (NCBI taxonomy): Eukaryota > Metazoa > Chordata > Mammalia > Eulipotyphla > Soricidae > Crocidura > Crocidura indochinensis. The sequence goes on from PVKC010030780.1 coordinate 7,877, forward strand.
TTACTAGAAGAAACATGAAAGAACAGTTGTTTGCTATGGAATTGAATAAGATTCTCCAAAGAGACAAATATGATTTTAAGGAATTATTCTCCTTTTTTCTGTGTATTTTGAAATCCAAAATATGAATTCATCAGCATGTTGTAGAACAAATAGATTCAATTGGATTGGAGAGCCAGGAAAGAAGCATTCAATTCAAATCTGCGCCTCAAATCCATCAGCAGGGAGAATTCCTTCCTGCTACAGAAAGATCATGCAGTTCAGATTTTCTTCTAGCTTTCCACTGACTAAATGAATCTGATTCATATTATGGTAGAGAATTACCTTTTGTCAAAATTCATTGATTTAAAGTTCAATTTTATCCAAAACACCCTCACACAACAAATTGAACAATGTTGGACCACATAACTGTACAATATGGCCCAGACCAATTGATACACAAAGTTTAATATCATAGGGATCAGTTTAAGCCCTCTGGGCAAAATGGCATCTCTGTGATTGGTTGTCAAATAGAAAAGAGACTGACAATCCCTCTCATTCTCTTGAATCAAAAATTTTTAAATTTAAGAACTATAAAGTACAGCCCTTGCCTGGCTTTAGGAAGGACTAGCATTTAATAGTAAGAGGACTTGGAAACCCATTGGTTTCCTATGCTAGTTTCCAGTCTCTATATTAATCAATTTGAGCTATCTCTGTGTGTCATGGACATCCCAGACCCAAGAAATCTATGTTCTATCACCACTGAATTTTTGATGAACCAGCAATTTTACTTTCCTTTTTCCAGTGTCACTTTGTGCTAATGATTGTTTTGTATTCAATTTATTGTTATTTATCTCCAGAGTACTGATGTGGCTCAAGTAGCAGTTTTATTCCTCACCAGTGTGAGATATTTTATATGATTCCTAATACAACAGGACTCCGAGGACCACCTCGAGTGGAGAAGTTTTGTGGTCTTTGAGCACCACTATACATGGGCCAAATAAACCCTATTGACAACTGGTATAGCCCTGATGAACTCCAACTACCTCTGCATATTATCTTGTTACCTGTCCTGGCATGTTAGATATGAACACCCAAAAAATAGCAACAACTAGTTGAAAGTTAATGAGATTTATTTTTAATTTTATCTCGTTTGGTATTTAAAAATAATTTTTAGCTTTATATATGTTTTCATAGCTTTAAATGAATACTAAATTACCTTTAATAAAATATATGTATGTCTTTTGTCTTTATAAAACACAGGTAACAAATTGCTATAATAGTCACTGAGCATCATAAATTTATTGTCTATTGTAAAATTAGGAATAAAAATTATCAACCATAAAAAATGAAGAGAAAATACTTCCTCAAAGAAGACATAAAAATGACCAATATGTATAAGAAAGTAAGTTCTATATCACTTATCATCAAGGCAACGAACATCAGAATAGCAATGTTATACCATGTTATACCATATGAGGATGCCAGTGAGACAAGCACATATCAAAGAAACAGAAACAATCAGTGTTGGTGTGAATATGGGGAAAAAGAACACATACCCACTGCTGCTTAGAATGTCAATTGGTTCAACCTTCTTGTAAACAATGTGGGCTATCTTCAAATAAAACTAAAAATTGATTTTTCATATGACCCTTAAATTCCAGCTCTGGACACATACATCAAGGGCCCAGAAAAGCAATCTGTGCTCAAATGTTCACAACTATTCACAATAGTCAAAATCTACAAACAAGTAAAGTGTCCAAGAACAGATTACTGGGTATAGAAACTATTACACAGTAGACTACTACCCACCTATAAGAAAAGATTAAACAATTCAATTTTATGCCACACCTTTAATTTATACACGGGGGTTACTGCTGGTTTTGCACTTAGTAATAATTCCTGGAAGGGCTTAGGGAATCATATGAAGTGCCAGGGATTAAACCTGACTAGGCAGGCTATTGTGCAAGGCAAACTCCTTACCAATTTATCTACCAAGAACCAGAATCATCACATATTCTGCTACATGAAAAGAACTTAAGAGGACATTTCATGCTGAGTGAAGAAAGGGAACAGGTGCAAAATAAACTTTCTCATACTCTACTATAGCATAATAACAAAAGGCCAAAAGCAACAGAAAACATCACCTGGTCTAAAGAACTGAGCTCACCATGGCAGTGGGATGTAAGTTCACGGCGATGGAGAGTGCTGGGGTGAATAAGGACGAACCCTGAGATGATGATGGAGAAAGATGTAAACTCTGGTGAAAGACTGTGTTCAAATATTGTATTCATTGAATCCTACTATTGACAGTATTGTAAAATTGTAATCACAATTCACTTTTAATACAACTTTTAACTTGCAAATGTAATTACTTTTAAATGTAATTATTTAACTTTTAAGTGTAATTATTATTATCTATAACTTTAGTTTTAAATTTTTCAATATAAAATAGCTGATGCCTACATGTAGTCAGCTCCATAAACTCCCTCTATTCTTTAAAGAGATGCTTACCAAACCATGAAGAATCAGTTATACACCAGCTGGGGAGCTGAAAATGGCAATCTCTGAAGCAGAAGGTGGGTCAAGTCCCCGACCTCCTCAAACCATACCAACTACACCCACCACTCACAACACTATATTCGACAATAGACCAGCTTCAAGACTCAACTACTGATGTCTATAGAAGCACTGAAGCACCAAATCAACTAAAGGTATATCAAATGAACTGATATCTCTAGGACTTCTGTTAAAGAGAGTGAGGGCACACCCCCACCTCTCCCACCTTCTCTTACTTCCAGAAGTTCTGGCAGCAGAAAATACACTTCATATGCTTCAGTATCAGCCACAGAGCTTAGAATTTGTGTACCTTGCTGCCAATTATGCGACAGCATGACAACTCTACAACTTCGATTTTATTCAATACTGTCATCCTAGTAGAAACACACCAATTTAGACATCAGCGTGAACTCAAAGCCACCTAATGTTCAGAAACAAAAGATAACAAGAAATCAACCTGCAATAAATCGCTTAGCAAACCTTCTGCAATTACTATAATGACTTCATTAATTTTCAGAAATTTTCTTATTGCTGTATTTAAAAAAAATAACTTCATTACCACTTGCCTGTAAACAAGCAATATTTAGTAGGAGTAGGCTTGGGAATGGGTAGCAATCCAACGACAATAGTAGAAAGAATTTTACTTGGTGGTGAGATTAGTCTTGGAACAAATGTATAAAGAGCAATTGTGTAATGCATCACATTGAAATTAAAAAAACAGCTTAGTGCTTATACATGCTTGATTGATGGTTTTACTAATTTCTATAGTCACTCAGCTTGTTATCTTAACTTACTCCTTGGTTTACTTTTGATCTTTCTTAAATATATTCTTTAGAATAATATTCTTTGGGGGCTTTTCCTAATTAGTTTTTAAGAGATCTGGGAGATCTCACTGTCTTTTCTCAGCCATCAAGAACCTGAGGATAAAATTATGCTCTAGCCCTGAGGTGCTGGAAATATTTGCACCATCCCAGCAAGTGTGAGCATCCTCCACAGTTAGACCTAGAAATGACTGGAGAATGAGGTTGTGGTGCTGGGTATGTTCCCTAACCCCGGAACTATCTCACAGCCTCTAGAATAATCAATTCCTCTATGGTTATTAGTAGTAAAATTCTTAAGACCTCTTGGATATGAAAATACAATAATTTCATCCTCAATATTGAGTGAAACCTTTTCAAGTTATAAAATCATAGGTGCTAGAGCTAGAGAAATAGTATAGTGAATCCTATACTCTGTTGACTGGAATTTGATTCCCGGCACCTTACTGGTCCCCCAAGCATTGCCAGGTGTAATTCCTGAGTGCAGTCAGAAGAAATCTCTGAGTGTCACCAAGTGTGGCTCTTGGTAACTAACTAAGTACATATTAAATAAAACTTTAGGTTTTTTTTTCATTTTTAAAAGAAAACCATTTAACTTCTACATTATTTTAGAGGGCCATATTAAATAGTGTTGGGGTATCTGTGGCTACTTCTGAAAATACTCCACTGATGGGACTGAAAGGTTCAAAGCTCAAACCAAGAATGTGATGATGTTCAGACCTGGGGGCCATGAGGACAGCACCCATCCATACAAAGTAGTAAAAGAGGAGGAGTTGGTGGCAAGGTCTCAACCAGGATTCTTAATCATGCAACTCTAACCCTGAGATATTTTTACAGATCACACCCAGCATCCTTGTGACTGATGAAAAGTTACCAATTATACCTAGAACCAAGAATGGATATTCAACATCTAATGTATAGTCACTGGCACATCTGAATATATAATACTAGGCATTCATGAAGAAGAGAGTATACTATGAGGTCCAATATACTGCACATAATTTCCAGAGTTCCCTGAAACTCCATCCTTAATGGAATCTTTTATTGTTTTAAGGGTAAAATTTTAAATTAAATACTTTTCAAAAAAGCCTATCTTCTATGTGAATAGACCAGATAGTTAGAGGAGATAGTTAGAGGAGAGTCAGAGGGTATTTATGGACACCATGAAGTGATTCTATGTGTATATGCCTATGTGAATTAAAAAAATAAATCTTTTATTAATGCTTTATGCTGTTTTTAACTCACTTGGTCCTGCTAATATACTATTGTGTAAATAAGCAACTATATTTGACTGTATGGTTTTTGGAGAACTTCAATAAAAACACGAATATATTTCATAAGATATACAAATCGTGAAATATATTTCTTATATATTCTTATATTGATATAAAATTCATTTTTGTTCATTCTAGAACTACCAGATAAACTTTTTTAAAAAATTGACTTCCAAAAAAATTAACTTCAGAAAGGCACAAGAATAAAACTGATTTAGTCTGGATGACCATTTTGTAGCATTGGCTTTAATAATCTAGAACTGTCTGGTCTTTTACAGTGATTTTTTTAAATCTCTTTTTCATTCATGTTGTTAATTAGTGCAGAAAAACTTCTCTTGAGGAAATCAGAAAATTATTCATACATTTTATTTCACTAATTCTAATATAAATGATGGTTTATTTTTCTGAGAACTAAAAATGCAAGTATGAGATAAAATGAAAATGAGAAATGGTTTCTAAGATGAACTCTTTCTCATTAATATTAAATTGGTTGCAAATTTTGCTATCTCAAAAAGTTTCTGCTCTTTGCTTCATTAAATAAGTTCTATCATTATTCAGTGTAATTATAGCTTTGGGGGAATATTTCCCAATAAAGCTTAGAAGCAGAAAAAAGGCAAGCATAACAATTAATGATAAAAGCCTAGTTAATCATTCTTTGCTTCCAGACCTTCTCAGAGTTCTCAAAATAAGTTTCTCTGACTTGTATGGTGGGTTAGTGCATGTTCATAATTGATTTAGACAAGAGAGATGGTGTCAGGAAAGCAAACAGATTTTTCTACACTTAACAATTTCCTCATATGTCTAAGCATTTCCTGAATTCTATGGTTCACTCAGCTGTTTAATATATGCTGTGTATATGGAAAACATCTGCTGATTCTCTGGATTTGCCAGTTCTGTAACTGTAGACCAGATCTCAATATAAGACATTCCAAATCCCTTTGATAAGTTCATGTTGACCCATTTACATTCAATATGTCAATGCCTGACGTTATTATCTCCTATCTATGTGTGTCAAACTGTGAGCCAATATTTTGATTCCATACATAAAAAGCATAATATTTTTCAAAGATCAATTTACCTTACCCACCTTTAATGGGTATCTGTCTTCTGTGTTTCCTTATATCTTTACTATAAAGCCAGTAGGTATAAATAGTATATTAAATAGTATATAATACTAACATGATACTAATTCCAATAAGCATCTTATATGACACATCTAGGTGTCTCCGTGAGATGCAACATCAATATTCAATTCCTCAGAATTGGATTCAACATCAAACCTATATTATATTATCTAGCATAAAGAAATTATATAATACTTTTCAGCTTAACAAAACATCTCTCTGGTTTGAACAAAACAGATATGCCAAGTCTGTTAAATTATTAGATTTTAAATTTCAGTGTTAAATAATAAACTCATATAAGATCTTTGTGAATCCCATTGACCAGTAAAGCACAAGTCACTTTATATTCATGACAAAATTTATTTAAATTCTCAATGAAAAGATCTATAGTAGATAGAACTGAAAAAAAATTCAAAGATGAAGTTAAGACTTTGAGAACCAGAGAGATAGCACAGCAGTGGGGTCTTTGCCTTGCATGCGGCCAACCAGGGAGGGACCTGTTCCATTCCCAGAATCCCATATGGTCCCCCAGCCTGCCAGAGGACCCCTGAGAGCTACTGGATGTGACCCAGAAGCCAATCATAAATAAATAAAAATTTAAAAAATAGACTTTGAAAGTTTAGTTGGTTTCCCCACACACCCTGACCCAACAAGGTAAAAAATCTAAACAAAACTTGTCTCTTCTATTTCAGAGTACTTTCTATCATGAATAGAAATAGAAATGAATAGTCCTTTTTAAGGTCTATTACACTTTAGGAATATAATTTTTCTTTTCTTTTAGAGCAACTATCATATCAGCTTCCTGAGAAGTACGAAGACTCAACACCACTGGTTGAAATATTACTCTTATCAACTGTTTGTATTCTAGAAATAATATATAACTAATAGCTCCATTCATATATTGATTGCCCCTATTATAGTCAATATATTATATTACATTATATTATCCTCTCCACACTCAGAGTACATCTCAGAACAGAAAGAAGATTGAGTGAACTGATTTCTGTGATGATTTCATAGATGTCAATTCATGCTTAACATAGTTACAGGAGAAAAATATACAAAATATTGAGGAGATGAAAATAACAAATGA
>PVKC010030782.1:0-14742 GCA_004027635.1 Crocidura indochinensis
TGTGACGCTCAGGGGTTACTCCTGACTATACGCTCAGAAATTGCTTCTGGCTTGGGGGCCCATATGGCTTATGGAACGCCGGGATCTAGCCGAGGTCCATCCTGGGTCAGTAGCGCGCAAGGCAAACGTTCTACTGTTGCGTTAGCGCTCCGGCCCCTAGTAGGCTTATGGAGTTTGCATGCAGAAGGACGGTGGTTCGAATCCTAGCATCCCATATGGTCCCCTGAGCCTGCCAGGAGTAACCCCTCAGCGCTGCCGGGTGTGACCCAAAAACCAAAAAAATAAAAAGGAGTAGATTTTCACTCTTCTTGTAGCTAATAATGTCAACAGATACTGCTGTGAACCACTCAGAGAAAATACTATAGGGAGCATATTTAGAACAAAGAGCTAAGTAAAATTCTTTGTACCTAGTGTCTTGAAGCTACAGTAATGCCACATGTGGGTTTATTATAATCTTTATTCATTTATGCATTTGTATTAATGTTTTATCACAATGAAAATATGATAAAATTATAGTGAACCAAAGCACAGATCAGTATTATTAAAACAATTAAAAATCACACAAGAGGGTCCGGAGAGAGAGCATGGAGGTAAGGTGTTTGCTTTTCATGCAGAAGATCATTGGTTCAAATCCCGGCATCCCATATGGTCCCCGAGCCTGCCAGGAGTGATTTCTGAGTGTGGAGCCAGGAGTAACCCCTGAGCGCTGTCGGTGTGACCCCCCCCAAAAAAAAATCACACAAGAAAGCAAAAATAGAGCAGTTTTCCCTGATAACATGTACTAAACACTCATGGGAAGAATAGAATGCCATTTAATAGATTTCAAATGAAAAGTTGATACTGGAGGGGAAAAAGCATAATCTTGACATCTATTTGAGCTGGGTTCGTATCCATGTATTTACAGGTGTGTACCTATTGATGATATTTTTGTTTCCTTTTCATTAACATTTTAAAATAAATTATATTTGTGTATTACAAATATGTCTGAGTTAGATTATATATAATAGCATCTGATAGAGTGCAACTACTAAAAATGTCAATAGTCTTCATTCACAGCTGGATTTCTTGTGAAAGGAATTTTCAAACCATGAAACTCCAAGACATCTAACTAATTTCTGAGTGAGTGAATTATTTCCTACCCTTTTAAACTCACATCATATAAGAGGATTTGGTCTGAGAAATTGTTAAATAAAATACTGGAGGCAGTCCCTGTATATGAGCATGGTCAGTCTGAAATGATCCTAGAATCTAATGGGTTTAGTGGCCAGCATGCCCTGTCAATGTATGTCTGATGGTAACTCCAGGCACATTATCATTTAACTGCCTAAAGTATTGTAGTCACAAAATATCTTGTTTCCAAAAAAGATTTTTAGCCTAAGTGTCCTTCACCTCATGTATAAAAGATGCAAACCAAATTTCTCTTTAAAGAACCCATTGCTTGATTACTTTCCCCTTACTCCAGCTATACAGGCAATAGCTAGATAATTTGGATCTTACTTTGCAAGTCAAAATCTAAGTCTCCCAAAGATGATGCTTGATTTGCTGTTCCAGGTGGTTGAGAATAAATGGACATTAAGTGATTGCTTGTGGTTTGCAAAGGTCATGATCCACTTCCTTTAGCAAGCTAGAAAATATCAATCTGCACCTGAACTTTAAGCCTCATACTTTTCTGATTACAGATACAAATCATGTGAGAGTGGCAAGTAATTCATTCTCATGCATATTTAGTACTCAATTAAGGTAGGACTGATGGGCATTTTTGTGAGTGGCATTTCAAAATTGCATTTACTTCATTCCTATATTGTCCTACTCAGAATTTCAACATCGAAAGAATTGAACAATTAGGTTGGTAAACAGGAAGGCAATTCATCACATTATAAATAGTCATTTGTACACTTATATCCCTCAAAATTTATTATTCTTTACAGATAAAATTTTGTACAAATTTATTTACTAAATATAAAATACTGGACATAATTAAAAAAACTCTACAAGAATCATATACAAGTACATCTGAAACATTATATGCCAAAAATCCATGAAGTTCATAGAACTACTATTGCAATATTGTATCAAATCTTTAATATGAGACATTATGAAAAATATGTTTCATGTATTATTTGTGCATTCAATGAAGTGTCTTTCACATATATTGCATTTTTCTTATGCATTTTCATATACTTCAATACAATGAAGTAGAGTCAAATGCTTAACATATTTATTGATTCTCTTAAATCCCTGAAATAGTGTGCTTTTCTGTTTATGAAAATTTATTTAAATTGTTGTTAACTTTCTTTGTTTTGGAGTCATACCCAGTGATGATCTGGACTTATTCTTGCCTCTACACTAAGGAAACACACCTAGTGGAACTTGGGAGGGGTGGGACATATGGCATATGTGATGATGGAGGTTGAACTTGTGTCAACTACATAGGAGCAAATGCCTCACCCACTGTAATATTGGTACAGCCAGATAGAGTTAACTTTTATTCCCTGCTGCTCTATCCAGATGCCTTCCAAATGGTTCAACAGTGTAATTTAAATAGGTACTGAATTTTAAAAGGTCTCATATTAGCTGACAATAAAGACAACAAAGTTCAGGTACAAACAAATAAAATGATTATGTAATATTAATTTTAGAGGAAATAATGTGGAGAGATCATAAATTGAAGTGATTGATTATAGACATAACAGTAAGGAAAAGAACTCTCTAGGATTTAAATTAGTGACATTAAATCTTAAATCTGAATAATAAGAAGTCAGTCTTTGGAAGAACAGCAGAAAGGATATTTGAGGCAAAAGAAAAGCACAGTCAAAATCCAATCAAAGGGAAAGAAATCGGTATGTTGTAGAAACTCACCATAGTGTCACTGGAGAATTATCAGCAATGAGGAAGAGTACACGGTTACTAAGTCCATTTTTTAATTATCCCCTTTTTAATATGTGAATCTCAGAGAGCAATTGGTAAAGCATTAAGATACTAAATGACAAAACTATTCATGGCATTCTGTTCTTAAAAATGTAAGTTCTTTTTTTTAAATATAATTTTTATTTTAATCATAGTGGCTTACATATCATTCACAGTAATATTCCAGGTACATATTAACATTGAATCAGGGGAATTCCCACCACCAAATTGTCCTCCCTTCACCTCCGCTCCCATCCTGCCTCCCATATCCTCCACTCTCACCCCAGGGGCTGCTAGAATGAGGGACCAGAGTGATAGAGGGCACAGGGCATTTGCCTTGTATACAGTCGATCCTGGCTCTATCTCTGGCAGCCCATATGGTCCCCTGAACCTGCCAGGAGCTATTTCTGATAGCAGAGCCAGGAGTAACCCTGAGAACTGCCAAGTGTAGCTCAGAAACAAAAATAAAATAAAATAAAAAATTTAAACATTACAATAAAAGTAAATATAGAAAAGAAAAGAAAAGAAAAGAAAAACTAGGGCCAGAGATAGTACAGTAGATAAGGTAAGCACACAGCTGACCTTGGTTTGATCTCAGACATCCCATGTGATTTCTTGAGAACCACCAAGAATGATTCTTGATTGTTGAGTTAGAAGTAACCAATACAATAATAAATACATAATAATGTCTTTTAAGCGTGACTTGGTCTTTGGGTGAATATCCCTAAACTACCATTTCTTCCAGGTCTTTCTCAAGTTTTATACTGATGACTATGTTGCCTATTGCAAATTGAAAACCAACAGCCAAAGCATGTTGACTTGAGCTGATCAACCTCTGGTTCTCCCATTAATACATTCTCTTTCCATTATTGGATCTTTTCGTGTTTCTTAAAAAGTTAGAAGTCCTCAACTCTCACTCTTGGTCAACTTCACCAACCTTATGGTTGGCCTCATAAATTTGAAGACGTCACCATTCTCTCTACTTGTATCTCTTCATCATTCTCTTCCTTATTGATATCTATAATCTCTGTCAAAATAGAATTTTCTGTGCATCTTTCCTCTGTACTTTACTACCTACTTTATTCCCTTCAAAGTTTCCTTTTCTTTTAGCTTCCATCTACTATGTGGGCTATCACAGATTCTATCTTCTTATTTATCTTATTATCATTCTTTCTACGTCTACTGAATGGGTACTGACTTTTTTCCATCCTTCTAAGATTCAAAAACTTCAGAAAAACTTCCTTTGATTTCATCTCAGTGCCTTTACTTTAAGTTTTCATTGTGATCACAAGCACCACTGTCTTATATAATTTCAGTGAGTATAACATATTTCATTTTCATATTTATTGTGATACTATGAGTTACATGTAACTTATAGACATATAAATATAGACATTTTAGTCCATTTATGACAGAGGGTGACACAGTCTCATGTATGGTAAACTTTTTGAATCTGTAATTAAAAAATAATGGTGCATTTTAAAAATCTTGTATTTTTTTTCTTGGCCAATAGATCTACCTTCTGGTGAAATGTTACATGTATACTATCACATGAAAACATTTTTATAAAGTGACTTATTTTCAGACAGATTCTGGTATGCCATTTAACTTTACAAAATAAGCAAAAAAAAAAGGGAAACATTTACTGGTATACATTAGTATAGCTATTAGTATGATGTAAAGTAACTTTTCAAATGTTGGTTTTAATTTTAACAAAATGAATATCCTTCCACTACTAACACATTTTTGTAGCTATCTGGGAATTTCATATTTTTGCAAAGTTTCTTGGCTCTAATGTTCATAGTATAGATTTTTGTGATAGATTGCTTATTAAAGGTTCTTCAAGCTTAGAAGTAAGGTCATATTTGTGCAATACTCACTACAACCTTCACACAGATTTCAATAACAATGAAATTTGTTGATTTTTGAATTTCTTACTTATTTCAGAAAATCAAAGAACCCTATTTTTAACCAAGCATCCAAGTTATCTTTCAGTCAAGGTGTCCCAAGATGATTGATTTTAGTTGCATAATTTTTATTGGTGGATGAAATAATGTATCTGTATGTTAAATTTAATGTTCTAATAGTGTGGTATGTTTAGCTTAAATTTAAGCTTGGGTATGACTGTTATTATACAAATGAAAATTAATGGCAATATATAAATATGGCTTCTTTGAGAGATTTTACAATCTAAAATATTCTGAATTATAGGGAAAACGTTTAGTAGAATGAATTTATGTTTCAACTATTTCCTGTCATCTTTTTCTTAGTCAATTAATGGAAAGAAATCCATCTTCCATAGTACTAAATCAGAAAATAGTAGACAAGAATTTGGGTCACCCATGGAGTTCATTGAGTAGACTGAGGGTTTTTTTTTTTAACTTAGAATGAAAATTGTCCTAGTTTGTCAGTACAGAATCATTCAATAAATAGTAAAATAAATAAATTCAGGTCATGCTATGTCTACAGTGCTATTACACAAAGAAAAACACAACTAATTCTTCCTTGGAGGGGTTCATTTTGACAGAAAAATCAAAGACACTAGCAAAAGGGGATAATAAGATGTGATGTAAGTGGAATGCTATGGGTCACGTGAAGGGTAAGGTTGAGTACTACAATAAGGGAATTCTCCAAGAAGGTCGCAATCTTTAAGACCCCCCAAAAAAGTTAGAGGTGAAGAGTATTTGAAGAAGAATCTGTGAGTGGAAATACTGAGTATATTAATGAATCACATTGTGGTTTGTTTGAATGAGGCATAAAGTTGTAAAAGGCGCATATAATAAATTAGGTCTGGCAAGAAAGATTGAAATTGGGTGTTGAAAATATTATAAATCATCCAAAGAAGTTCAGATTCCATTTTCTATACCAAAAATTGAATTTTTAATGCTCCATCATGCCTATATTCCTGAGTTTTCCTAATAGAGGGGATGCTGGTTCTATAGAGTAAAATCAGTTATACAAAGATACCTATTAAATTTTCAAAATAAGATGGAAATGTGATTGCCTGGAATATATTAATATTGCATATTAATGATATATTTGGAAACTGATAGTTTCAAAAAAGTATGTAGTATACTCATTCTAGAGAAAGTTGAAACCACTCAAATTGTATGCCTAGACCTGATAGATCTGCCTCTCAATATTTTTTTTTGCCATCTGCTGCGCAAGAGTAAGATTAGCCTGCACTTCATTTGAAAACCCAGTTTGTCTTTATTTTGAAAGTAATATGAGTGAGCAATTGTCCCATCTTGTCCTAAAGCAAATTTGTGGCTTTACCTCCAAGTGATAGTCCTGAGGGTCCTGAGGGTCATTTAGGGGTAATAACTGAACAGACATTTGTCTGATTTCTCACATCTGTATGCTACTAGCTACAATGCCTCCATCTATATATTTGATCCTACTATAAATATGTCAACTTTTTAGTCCCAGAGCGCTGCTAGGTTTGACCCAAAAAACAAAACAAAAAATAATGTCAACCTTTCTTTGATCCTTGGGAAAGGGAGTGGTAGGAAAGCTGAGATTGAAAGTGATATAATTTATCACAGTACCTACCATAGAGTACATACCAAATATTTTATTATTTGTTGTGCTTTTTAATCAACCCCATCTACTTTGCTGCATAATCTCTTATGTTGACAGAATTTAAAAGAAAGCATATGAGACTGACAGAAATGATATTTCAATTCTCTTCACGTTTTCAAATTTTATTAAGCACACAATTAAAGGGACAAAAATGAGTTAAGCACTTATAAACTAAAAATCCCTAAATCCTGTACTGTGAAAAAAGAGAAGTCAATTAGTTAAAGAGATGACTAAAGAAGGAGCTATGGTGATACTGTGGGCCATTGGACCTCATCTATTAAAAAAAAATAATAGCATGGGGCTGGTTATGATAACATAACCAATAGGCTTTGACCTTGCATACAACCAATCTAAGTTTGATTTTGGCATCCCATATGGCTCACTGAACCTGCCAGGAGTAACCCCTAAGTGCCACCAGATGTGGCCCAAAAATCTATATATTTATTTATTTATTTATTTATTTATTTTTTATTTATTTTTTTGGTTTTTGGGCCACACCCGGCAGTGCTCAGGGGTTATTCCTGGTTCCATGCTCAGAAATTGCTCCTGGCAAGCACGGGGGACCATATGGGACGCTGGGATTCAAACCGATGACCTTCTGCATGAAAGGCAAACATCTTACCTCCATGCCATCTCTCCGGCCCCAAATCTGTATATTTATATAGAGTATTATAACTCAGGTTAAGGAATTACAAATTCTGACCTTGTATTTGTAACATGCAGGAAGTGTATCTGACATAGAAAATAACTTTATATAGTTATTGTTGCTTTAAAATATTTCTATATGTGGGCACCATCAGATTAGACAGCCACCATAGACTCTTTTGGTTTGTTTGTTTTCGGGATATACCAGATAGTGCTCTCAGGTTTCTTCTGACTCCATTCAGGGAGTCATGGAGGCCATATGGGGTGCCAGAAACTGTAACCCGGTCAACTGCAGACACAGCAAACACGAGACTCACTGTGCTAGCACTGGTGTCCTTCACCATGGGTTTTTAATTTTTTAAACAGTGAAACATCTCTTTCAGTGTAAATCATCCAGGAAATGGGAATTTGAACTAGACCTTAAGGGATAGTAATAATTTTATTAGGCTGAGTGGATAAAAAGAGTTGATCCTTCTAGCAATAGAACAACAAAAGACAGAGAGACAAGAGAGTATTCCTCAAGGAGATCTCAGGAGAACAAAGAACTGGTGGTGTTATTAGTGGTTATTGGTTGCAGGTATGCACAGGTCCCTCTCTTTTTAGATCCTTGTTGCACAGAGAGTAAGCACTGATACTTTTCTCCCCAACAATCTCCCCATAAATTCCATGGAAGAAAATTCCAGCACAAGTTCGAGAGAAACTGAGTACTTCTAAATTCTCTGAAGACCTCAGGGTCAATAGAAAAATTACCTCTGGGGGTGGTAATTCTAAGGCATACAGCCACCCTGTCCAGCTCCCTTCCAGCAGCAATTCCTAAATACAGACAAAACAAGATTCTATTTTCAGCAGTAGAGTGCTTAGGGATACAAGTACAGGAAATGTGAAACAAGAAGGTGACAGCAGAATTTCCATCTGTGCAGATACTGAAAGGCCTTTATTACAGAATGCGCAAGAGAAACTGGGTGAGTTCCTACAGTGATGGCTGGATTCATTCCAGTGTGCAGACTGGAGAAGGCAGCAGTTACAGTGACTGCATCAATTTCAGACAGGGATTCCCAGGATCCTTTGTCACATTTTCGTGTTTGTTTTTAAAAAAAAAAAGAATGTTTATTTTTAAAGTGTTCCTTTGTCTAGTATACCTAGATCCTTGAAAATTTGGAGGATCTAAAATAGCCAGATAAAAATGTTATTTTGTATAATTATGTACAATTCCTTTACTAATACTAAAAGCAATTTAAATGGTAGTAGTTAGATATGAGTCAAAGTAAGGCTAGGGATGATAGTTGTGCCCAAAATGTATGTGCTTTGATGACAGTTCTCTTACTGGCGTAAGGATGGAGATATCAAGCAAAAATCAGAATGCCATGTTTCATTCTCTGTTTATCTATATAACTCATTGCAAAATTGTTTGAGCTTGCCAAAATTCAACTCTGAAAAGTAAAACTATCCAAAAACAATCCTACTGGCATCATTGCAGATCACATTTTTTCCTTTAAAATCTCCAAGTGACACTATTCTGGGTGTGTGTGTGTGTGGGGGGGGGGATCACTCAAGTTGAAATTTATTTGAGTAACTGACACTGACCATTACTGTCACTGTTCTAAAGGCCACAGATCTTTTACAAAGATAACTTTACATGTAAAGTTTAAATTAAACTTTTGTTAGAGAAGACAAAAACATGAAAAACAGTTTTAAATATGCAACAGGTGAATTTTTCCTGGATGAAATTATCCATGTATTACCACCTTTACTAAAATATGAAATATTAATGGGCTCCTGAATGCTCCCTGTCTGTATCACTGTTCATTTAAAACTACTCTCATGATGTATAATACTATGGCTGACCTTTGCTTTTAGGCTTACGTAAATCATTTATATTTTGAGTTTCACTTCTTTTACTTAATATAAATGTTGTGAGCTTTGTGCACAAAATTTATCTCCATCCTTATAAAAATGCCATAATTTACTTCCCATTTTATGGGCAATGGCATTTAGGTTATTTCCAGTTTGAGGTTAATCCAAATAATGCTGCTTTGAATATTTATATACTTGTCTTGCATGTGCAGGAATTAAACTATTTGTAGAATTGCATGATGCATAGTTGAGAGTGTGCTATTCAGAGAAAATGGTGAAATTAGAGAAAGTGCTGGTATAAAAATGATAGAATAAACTCAATTCTTGCTTCCAAACACCACACAAACCATTGATAAATAGAGTAGACTGGAAGATTCCCTTAGGCATTTATGAAGGTCATTTATAGAAGCACTTTGGAATAAATAGAGGTGGGGGTCACAAGAGGTGAAGTAAAGAAAGGAGAGTCAGGAGAGACTTTCCAGTGCAGGTGAGTTCCAAATGACTTCTGTGATGGATGAGAAAGCATCGATGAGGTAAAATGTAGAGAAGGTAGAGGGAGCAACATATGGAAATGCAAAGATAGGAGAGGAAACAGGTCAGACCCAGAGATTCTGTGTCAGAGAATTAATGAATATGAGAAATTATGTGTCAGGGAAGTGCTGAGCTGAGCACACACCACATTCTGGAGGACTTTGCCATTTTAGAGACTAATACATTGTCCTGAATGTAGTCAGAAGTCTCAGAAGAGTCTAGGCCTACAGACTAAAATCAGTTCATTTGGACAGCAGATAGGAACAGAGAAGAACCCAGGAGCTAAAAAGTGACTATAGAAACCTGTTTGATGTCGAAATAGAAAAGAAATGTAGTATCTTAGCAAATTGATCCTAGGTGAGTCTTTCTTAAAAGTCTGACTGACCCACTAACTAGGAAAAGTATCTGGAGACTCAAAGTGCAAAGCATTTATGTAGAAATGGGGCAGAAGGAGCTTATAAAGCGGTGCCAAGTTTCCATGCACAGAAACCACACAGTAATCCATGCAGAAAGCTTTTGGGGCCAGTAGGCCACCTGCTGACATCCAGACCGGTGCAAGTAAGGAGCCCTCTCCTTGAAATATCGAAAGAGGAAGCATATGTGTGAGGCAAAGAGCCAAAAGCAAGTGAACGACAAGGCAATTCTGGTATGGGGTGCCAAGATCTCATTGCTCTCCTTTTCAGCTAAAGTCAGAGATGGATGCAGGGTGAAGATGAGAAAATTCCTCTTCTGTCTAACTTCTTATTCTGCCTACATTTTATATTAGGGCTCAGAATGAATGCTTAATAGCAAAGAGGTGTATGATATAAAATACTATAGGAAAATGATTACTCTATTAAAATTACTTTTCCCTGTCTTTCTTTATGCTTTTAATGTAGAAATCTTCCTATAATCAACAACAAAGAATTATGTATTACTTACAAATATTTTGATATACTTTTTGTATAAAAACCTATTGTAAAATTTATAAAAGATACATATAAGTGAGTTAAGATACTAGAAGTTTCTGCTATCCTTAAATAATCTTGAGCAATTCTTAGTACATTTTTGATGTTTGGTATTCCTTAACAAAATAGTTTTATTTTACAGCCTACATCTTTCTTAATACTATTCCATTGGGATTGTATATAGCACCATATTTTTTTATCTAAATCATTCGAAGTTCCCAAATTTCGATAATATAAATAATGCTAATCTTATTTTTTAAAATATGCTTCTATAATTATTGAGAGAAAATATATAAATCTTTAAATACATTTTTTTTGGTTTTTAGGTCACACCCGGCAGTGCTCAGGGGTTGCTCCTGACTCCATGCTCAGAAATTGCTCCTGGCAGGCATGGGGGACCATATGGGGCACCGGGATTCGAACCAATGACCTTTTGCATGAAAGGCAAACGCCTTACCTCCATGCTATCTCCCGGGCCCCCTTTAAATACATTTTTAAATGTTGATTACATATAACCAAATTTCTTTCTAGAAGGTATACACCAACTTATCCTGCCAGATGAAAGTAATGCCTTGCATGCAGAGATTTTTTTTTTTTTGGTTAGGGGCAACACCTGAAGGCGCTCAGGGGTTACTCCTGCTCCTGGCTATCTGCTCAGAAATCGCTTCCAGCAGGCACGGGGGACTACATGGGATGCTGGGATTCGAACCAACCACCTTAGGTCCTGGATCTGCTGCTTGCAAGGCAAACGCCGCTGTACTATCTCTCTGGTCCCGCACGCAGAGATTTTAAACCCAGATTTAAAGTTCCAACATACTGAGTAAGAGCCAGTTTAGCTGTTTGCCAAACTAAAAGTGAAATGGTAACTTATGTCCTCTACTAAGGTTAAATATTTTTTATCTATCATAAGTTTAATTTTTTATGAAGTATATGTTCAAACAATTTTATACTATCATAGTCAGTTATGGGGAGCTATTCCATTATTTATTAAGATATTCTATTTTTAAAGGTGAAAAATAAAGTTCATCTGTGAAAGATTTAAGCCAAAATGTGAATAAAATTGTACAAAAGTTAAGAATAAGGCTGTTAAAATCTTATAGTCCTTCATCTCTTTTGAAAAAAGTTCAACTTTTCACCAGTATTTGATACTGAAATAATTTTTTTTGTGTATAAATATTTCTAGTACAGATGGGTAAAGTTTTTTATTTGTATTTGATATAAAATATATAGAAAGTAGTACCATTTCAAATGTTCAGCAGGATTGCATTATTTCTAGGTCTCATCAAAATTAAGCACAATATTCTGGTGGAATGAGGATGGATCCATTATTTAATTCCAACTATGCATTTATTGGAGAAGATAAAACATTGAGGAACCGTTGTAATATCAGAAATACTTCAATTAATATGTTGCTTTATTCCAAGGGAATAATTTTCTGGTACCATTTACTATGGAGATTAGTGAGGGGTAACTTTAGAAGTTACCACTGGTTTTGGACCTAAACTCTACAATTTTAGGTCTACAAGTAGGAAAATTTCATTAATACACAATTGGAATCAGTGTTTGAACTTTATAGACATATGTATGTTTATTGGAGTTTAAGGAATAGAAGTGCTTTATGCCTCCCAAATATCTTGAGAAGTTTTTGTTTGATATTGCTGAACACTATCCAAGTACCTGGAATATGAA
Organism: Crocidura indochinensis; assembly: GCA_004027635.1. Classification (NCBI taxonomy): domain Eukaryota; kingdom Metazoa; phylum Chordata; class Mammalia; order Eulipotyphla; family Soricidae; genus Crocidura; species Crocidura indochinensis. The sequence goes on from PVKC010030782.1 coordinate 12,156, forward strand.
TACAGGATTGTGCTTTAGTGCTTCTCAGACAGTTGTGATGTTCAGAGAGATTTGCCTTTTGGATTGTCTTCACTGCAATTTTCTTCATGAAAATTTAGCATAGGTCCAGCTGCGCTCTGCTGAGAAAACTGAGGACTGAGGGGATTTTCTTCCTGTGCTTCTGTCTTTCTGAATTCTTGGAGCTCTCCTCAGAGATCTGACCCCTGGGAAGCGAACCCATAAAACACTGCATTCTGCCAGCAAGCCAATGAGTGAGTAATAACTGTCTGGTTGAGGGGCTTCCTGATTGGAGAGCTGGTTGCTCTTCCTGTGGGAGACTCTGCCCAGCTGCACTCTGCTGAGAAAACTGAGGACTGAGGGGATTTTCTTCCTGTGCTTCTGTTTTTCTGAATTCTTGGAGCCCCAGAAGAGCACGGCAGCTCCGATTTGCGGCCACGAACTCTTTCTAACCAATAAACCCCATCACAACACGCAGGAAAAACCACACTACTAGCGTGACAATGCGGAAAGCTCGTAGGCAAACACCATGCACTGAGAATGAAGATGATAGCTTGGATGACCTTAAAAATCACAACCATCAGCTTAACCTCTCAGATAAGGAACGTAAAATATAAATATGGAATATGTTTGTAAAACTCCAAGAAAGGATAGATGGATCTGAACAGAACACAAACACAGAACCCAGAAAACTCCAAACTGAAATAGCAGACCTGAAAAAACGGTAGCTCAACTGAAAACCTCAGTGGATGCCCTCGACAGCAGGGTAACAGCATCTGAGGAGAGAATCGGAGTACTGGAAGATGATATGCAGAAAAACTCAACACAGCAGAAGAAATGGGAAAAGAACCTTAGGACAAATGATCAGGCAATGGAAAAAGTATGCAAGGAATGTGAATAAATGAAAATAGAAGTCTTTGATAAACTCAACAGAAACAACATAAGAATCATTAGAGTCCCAGAGACCCAAGTAGGAGATCACCAGAAGAATCAACTGTCAAAGACATCATCAAAGAGATACTACCATAGTCAAAGACTACATGCAATCAAATCCTGCATGCCCGAAGAGTACCAATCCAAAAGAGACCCAAAGAAAAACACCCCCAGACACATCATCGTTACAATGACAAATCCCACAGACAGAGATAGAATACTGAATGCAGCAAGATCAAAAAGGGAATTTACATTCAAAGGAGCATCCCTAAGACTTACAGCAGACATGTCACAAGAAACTCTCAAGGCCAGAAGACAGTGGTGGGATATTATGACAAGACTGAATGAAATGAATGCCTCACCGAGAATACTGCACCCAGCCAGACTCACGTTCAAGTTTGAAAGAAGAATACATAACTTCATGGATAAACAACAGTTTAAAAACTTCACAGATGATAACCCAGCCTTAAAGGAAAAACTGACAGGTCTACTCTAAGACAAGAGAGATCAACAAACACAGGAAACTTATCTAAAAATATGATATTAAATCCTATGACAATCATGTCCCTCAATGTTAATGGACTAAATTCATCAATTAAAAGACACAGAGTGGCAAAGTGGGTCAAAAAGATGAACCTTCTGCTGCCTACAAGAAACACATCTGAATACTCAGAACAAACATAGACTCAAAATCAAAGGCTGGAGGAAAATCATCCAAGCAAACAACGCCGTCAAAAAAGCTGGGGTGGCCATATTAATATCTGATGACGCCAACTTTATACTCAGAAACGTGATAAGGGACAAAGATGGACACTATGTTCTAATCAAGGGATATGTGCAGCAGGAAGAAATCAGACTATTAAACATATATGCACCCAATGAGAGACCAGCAAATTATCTAATACAGTTACTGACAAATCTGAAAGAAGAAATCAATGATAACACAGTAATCATGGGAGACCTCAACATGGCCCTATCAACACTTGATAGGTCAACCAGACTAAAACCCAACAAAAGCATACTAGTCCTGAAAAGAGAAATGGAAGAAAGAGGACTAGTAGATGTATATAGGATACTCCATCCCAAAAACCCTGGATACACATTCTTCTCCAATGTACATGGGTCATTCTCCAGGATAGACTACATGCTGACACATAAAACATACCTATATAAAATCAAGAGGATAGAAATCTTGCAAACTACTTTTGCTGACCACAAGGCTCTGAAATTAGATGTGAACTACAAAGCCACACACCCTGCTACTGAACAACCAGTGGGTCCGAGATGAAATCAAAAAGGAAATTAAAGCTTTCCTGGAAACAAATGATAATGAAGACACAACCCCCCAGAATCTATGGGACACAGCAAAAGTAGACCTGAGAGGAAAATTTATAGCTCTACAAGCACATATCAGGAAGGAAGAAGGGGTATACCTGAATAACCTAATGACACAGCTCAAAGAATTAGAAAATGACCAACAAAAGAACAAAAAATAGGGAGACAGTAGGAAATAACAAAGCTGAAAGCAGAATTCAATGAAGTGGAAAACCGAAAATCAATCTGAAAGGTCAACGAAAGCAGAAGTTGGTTCTTTGAAAAAAATAAACAAGATTGATAAGCCATTGGCAAAACTCACAAAGAAAGAGAGAGAGAGAGA
>PVKC010030783.1:0-14717 GCA_004027635.1 Crocidura indochinensis
GGAATAAACAGTGGTTCAATTACTCTAAGAAAACCTCCCTGTTTGTGCTGAGGTTCTAGTATTATGTGCCCACAAGTAGGGATAAGGATGAGGAACCCCAAGGAGAATCAAAGATTTGACTCAGGTCAATAAGAAGAGGAAAAATGTTGGGACCTGAGTTCTGAACAAAGAGGGACGGACGGCATTTTGTAAAGGCCACATGGCAGGCTTCTTCTCAGGTGCAGAGCAGGGAGAGAGACCATTTTGTAAGAACCACATGGTGTAAGACACATGCTAGGCCTCCAGAAGCCCATTTTCATTAACACCGCCCCAAGCTACCTGGTCATATCAGGTAGCCAATCAAGGAAAGACAAGGGAGGAAAAGGTACCCCTAGACAATAGCCAATCATTTTAAAGATCATCAGAGAGCTGGAACCTCCCTATGTCCTTTCCCTATAGAATCCTTTTCATGACCTTGGGAGGGGTTCATCTCCTTCTAGAAATGATCATGGATGGCCAGTCTGGGGGCTGTTGGCAGACACATTTATTATATTTTACTTATTGAAGTAAATAGCTAAGCAGCATTTGTACTTTAATATTGCTACCATAAAATATTCATTTTATTATGATAAAATATACGTTTATGTTTTGATATATTTTAATGTATATTAATATTTTCCTCTTAACATTTCTAAAATTCAGTTTTACTAAATCTTATGTTTTCATAATTTATCTATTTCGTGTAAGATGTAAAGTGTATTAGCATAGAATTATTAATAATATTAATTTTTAAATTTATGAACCTCTAAAAATAGAGTTTTCAGAAACATTTACTTTATCAACTTATTGATGATTACAAGGATGTGAAAGTTTGGTAAATTGAGTCTGGAATAAAAACAAAAGACCTCTCCCAATCAAGAGACCTCTCCTATGTGTGTGATAAAAGAAACATAGTAAGGAAATAACAAATGGTCAAATTCATCAGAACTGAAAGTGTCTATTGATCTGAGCTTACAAGGCAGGGTGTGGGAGGGGTCCTTGGGACACTGGTGAAAGGAAGCAGGCTCTCTGGTGATGTGTGTAGTATTAGAAAGATGTGTGCATGCAAAGTATGAATAATGGTATTGTAACTCATGGTACCTCAATAAAAATGGTTAAAAAAATGTTTAGAGGCCGGAGTGGTAGCTCAAGCAGTAGGGCAGTTGCCTTGCATGCACTAACCTAGGACAGACCTCGCTTTGCTCTTCCGGAATCCCATATGCTCCTCCAAGCCAAAACGATTTTTGAGTGCATAGCCAGGAGTAACCCTGAGCGTCACCGGGTGTGGCCCCAAAACAACAACAATGACAAAGTTTATTAGGCTTCTTATAGTTTTGTTTCTCTTTGAACCTGACCTACATTGGAATCAAATGGTTTTGTCTATTAGTCATGATTAAAATGCATTGAAGATCATCCTTAGGAAAATCTTGGGAGTTACAACATCTATTAAGAACTTGTACCCCTTTTCAGCCCAACTTCATTAAGAGCAAAGCACTCCTATTGGAAAAGGAGAGATAGAAGAGTATTACTTAGGGCAGGAGTAAAATCACCCTTTCCTGAAACCTTTCACTTGAACCTTTTAGGAAAGACCCACACTTTGTGTTACTAGGTTCCTAACTTTCTGATAAAATAGTTGCTCAAGTTGGTTCAGTTGGCTCAAAAGTAGAAGCTGCAGAAACACATTTCTAGAATTTAGAAATTGCCAAATCACTGAATAAGTGGCAGGAAAAAAACCCCATATATTTCATTCAGTTAACATTATTTTCTTCTTTACATGCTGGGAAGGGGAGTGAACTAGTAAGACTGAGATTAAAAAATATGGGACTTGTTTTCCAGATAAAATATATTGTTGTTTTCTCAGAAAGTAGTGAAGAGCTAAATGCTTACCATACAACTATGAAGATAATGATGTCTTCAAAGAGAAAGTCTCTGGTCCCCAAAGAAGGATGAAATGAAGGGCAAGGGTTGTTGGTATTCACTGCCCTGAACTGAGTTTTGATTATATGAAGCCTGTAGCTGTTCTCAAAGATGCTCTCTTAGATGCTTTGTTCTCTCCAAGAAAATGGTTCTGTGGAATGACTCATATTAAGGTGTTCCATAGTAAAAAAAAAACCATGGAGGCTTGGCCCAGCATTTAGAGAATACACTGTTCCCAGTATATATTCATTCCCATTTTCATACAGATCCTCAGATTTATCCAAATTATTAATTCAAGTTTACCTCTGGCTTCTAGGAACAGAAAGATACAAGACCAGAAAAGTTCAATGTTGTAGAGCTAAAACTCTTTAATTTATTCTCTTGAATGAAGCACAGACTTAACCTGGGAAAATAGCCAGGTCATGCCCCTCCCAGTAGATCGAGTGTGGGTTTATTATTATAATGGGGCCAAGGGATAGATTCAAAGTTTGCCATTTGGGGGCACTTTAACAAGAACAAGACGTCTTGGTGAAATTAATTCATTAGGGGCTCACTTTGAGCCAAGCATATGGATTATTATTACTTTTATAACATTCCTGAGAAGTAGGTTGCTGCTTTCATTTTTATAGAAGCAAAAACCGAGCCTTAGAGGTTTTGTTACATGCCTTGGATGATGTAACTGATACCTGGTGAAGTCTGAGTTTAAACCTCATCTCGTCTCAATGCAAATCTTTTCACTCTGAACACTTCCTTGGAGATTCATATTTCTCTATCCCTTAGCACCTGCTATGGTGGTTGGCAGATGTCAATAAAGGGGTCTTACACTCCTCAAACTGATCATGGGATCAAGTTACTATCAGCCTCATTGGAGTCCATCCTATAGAGTTGATTTCATGCTCATTTAAATCCTAGGTCAGCCATTTGCTAGACAGTTGCCCTACCCTCTGTGTTATCACTCTGGCCTCAACACACCTGACTTTTTGTTTGCTTGTTTGGGGGCCACACATGATGGCACTCAGGGGTTACTCTTGGCTCTGTGCTCAAAAATCATTCCTTATCAATTTATACTCCCTTCTTTCCAAAATTCCCTAACCCTCCCAGATCAATGTTTACTGAGCATCTTCTTAATGTTCATCTACAATATATCATACTACTAATAGAAATTGTAAATAGGCATTTGCATTTTATTTGCTTTTTATATGTACAACATATTTAGAATAGATTACAATAGTCATTCACTATTTTTCAATATTTATTTATTTATTTATTTATTTATTTGGTTTTGGGGTCACACCCGGCAGTGCTCAGGGGTTACTCCTGGCTCCATGCTCAGAAATTGCTCCTGGCAGGCCCGGGGGACCATATGGGGCACCGGGATTCGAACCAATGACCTTTTGCATGAAAGGCAAACGCCTTACCTCCATGCTATCTCCCGGGCCCACTATTTTTCAACATTAAATTTGCATATCTTATGGAGTGTGTGTGTGTGTGTGTGTGTGTGTGTGTGTGTGTGTTGTTGGGCATTGAATCCAGGGATAAATCATCTAGGCAAGTGCTCTGCTGCTGAACTACATTTGGCCTAGTAGTATTCTGTGAAACCAGATACTACTCTCTTTGGTAGTGGTGGGGCCTGATCATTTAGAGCTTAGGACAAACAATGTGTCACTATTTGGTCTGGTAGTGCTGGGACCACTAGGGATATGTAGGGCAGTGTTAGACACTCATATGGTGCCAAAGATTATATTTAGGGCCATGTACATGCAAGGTATCACTTCACTTCTTTGAGCTATCTACCAGGTCATTCGGTTTTTTTAAACTTGTTATTTTTATTTAACTTTGTGCATGCATATGCAATGTGTATGTATTTTCCTGTGAATTTGTGTGTGAGTAAAGGAGAGAGTCAGAGTGACAGATAGAAATCTTTGCTACACTTGACTTTTTGTTTTATTTATTTATTTTTGAAAATTTACCCATTTTATTGATGCATTGCAACTGCTCTACATTTTACCATATTATGTAGAAAATACTGAAAGTACAAGCCACTTTGTAAAACTAAAGACAGACATTGAATCCAAAGATAAACTATGTTTTACACAATGGACCCTTTTTTCATAGTTAGTATTACATTTTAAATCTTTATTTTTTATGAAAATGATTATTTTACATACTCCTTAAGTACATGTGTATTACAAATATAGCTCAGTAATTCTCAGAAATTGTTTCTAGAGGCTTGTTGTAAAATGAAGTGCACAATCAGAAAAGGGAGAAAGCAAAAAAAAATTAAATCACACACATTAACTAGCTTATCAAATTACATTTAATAAGTTTGGAATTCCACTGCAATATCAAGAATTCAGAGCAGAAATACTAACATTTTTTTGTTTGTTTTAGAGCTACACCCAGAAGTCCAGGAGATATTTCAGGCACTCAGGAATCACTCCAGGTGGGCTAGGGGCTAGGGAACTATACGTGGGATTCAGGAGATCAAATCCAGGTCAGTCACATGTTAGACAGTTGCCCTACCCTCTGTGTTATCACTCTGGTATCAACACACCTAACTTTTTGTTTGTTTGTTTTTGGTCCACACCTGGTGGCACTCAGGGGTTACACTTGGATATCTGCTCAGAAATTACTCCTGGAAGGCTTAGGGAACCATATGGGATGCCGGGATTGAACATGGGTTGGCCACATGCAAGTCCTGAATGTGCGATTACTCCAGCCCCACACCTGACTTTTTAAAGGCCTGCTCCAAGATCTGTGTTCAGTAGTTGCTCCTACCGTGCTCAAGATATCATTTAGAGGGGCTGGGCGGTGGCGCTGGAGGTAAGGTGCCTGCCTTGCCTGCGCTAGCCTAGGACAGATCGCGGCTCGATCCCCCAGTTTCCCATATGGTCCCTAAGCCAGGAGCGACTTCTGAGCACATAGCCAGGAGTAACCCCTGAGCGTCACCGGGTGTGGCCCCCCCAAAAAAAATACCAAAAAAAAGATATCATTTGGTGGTAGGAATTGAATTTGAGATTCCTGCATGCAACGCATAAGCTCAGCCTGTTGAGTCATCTGTCCAGTGCTTCAAAGATTTAATGAAATTAAAATTTGGGGGCCAGAGAGATAGGACAGTGGATAAGATGCTTGCTTTGCACACAGATGACCCAGGTTCAATTCCTAGCATTCATACGGTCCCATGAGCAATACCAGGAATGATTCCTGAACCCCTGAGCATTGCTGGGTATGGCCACAAAACAAATACAACAAAAAAGAAATAGTAGGGGCCCGGGAGATAGCATGGAGGTAAGGCGTTTGCCTCTCATGCAAAAGGTCATCGGTTCGAATCCCGGTGCCCCATATGGTCCCCCGTGCCTGCCAGGAGCAATTTCTGAGCATGGAGCCAGGAGTAACCCCTGAGCACTGCCGGGTGTGACCCCCCCCCTCAAAAAAAAAGAAATAGTAAACCCCTTTTGTTTGTCTCTTTTTATAGGGGTTACTCCCTGCCATGCTTTGGTCTAGAGATTCTAAAAGGCCAACAGGACAACACCCTTCTGTTTTTGGGGGGACCATGTGCTGCCGAAGATTTAACTCAGATCATTGTGAATGCTAGGCAGGTGTTCTGCCACTTAACCATCTCCCTAGCCCTTTGATTCTATTATCATATACATAATAGCAATTTCTTTTTATTGTCAAGAAATGTATTCTTATGGTTCTCTTCAATACAACTTTGCTGAAATGTTGTTTCTTTAGTTTTTAGATTACTGAAATCTCTAACCTAACCTCAGTGACCTAACCATTCAATTCTATCATAGTTCTGTGTAATCCATATCCTGCCTCTCACTTTTTGAGAATTTTCACTTCTGTGTACTCTGTACCCTGGTATCTCCTTTTATGGGCAGAATCAATATATAGTTCACATGTCCTTTGTTTCTGGGGATCAGTATTGTATTACTATTGCAAGGTAGGTTTTGTCTCTTAGAAAATTCAGCAGAAGTTTCTGAATTTAACAGGTGATATACTAAATAATTTTCCTAGATAAAGCAGGTCTTTTTCATAGTTTTTTTTTGTTAAAAAATTAGTTTCCAAAAAAATTAGTTTCCAACTTAGAAACCTCATTTTGTAGCCCCAAAATAAGCCTGGGTGCTATTTAGTAAATTTATCTTCCCTATGTTTTTGAATCTCCTTACTTCCTCCATAAAGCACTAAAGAAAATGCTGTGGATCTCCTTGTAGTTAACCTGATTTATACTTACTCAACACAGACACATCAAATCAACATTCTAACACTTACCTTTTTAATTAGAAATTGTTGTATCCTTTCCCACCTATACGTTTCTAATTCCAAGGTTTTTTCCCGATAAAATGCCTCCTCCTGACATTTTGCTCTATTAAAAAGTTGTTCTTTTTCAAGTTACCTCACTTAAAAGTTACTTCACTTTCTTCATGAAAATTTTTCCTGACCCAGTTTTATGAGAGCTTCTCTTTCTTTGCTTTTGGATTTTGGCTCACTCCTAGCGATATGTTATTGTAAGAATGAAATGAGTTTGTTGTCTGATGTTTTCTTAGAATAAACTTCATCTGATAGGTAAAATGTAGACTTGGTGAACAGCTAATAGTTGAAATAATGGCCAAATTTTGGAGAAAAGGCTTTTTGTCTGACTCTAAGTTCTATACACTTCTATTAGTTCTGGTATAAGGTTACTAGTATGTTTTATTTTTACGTTCAATCTTCTTTCTCTTTTTCTTTCTTCACCAGTTCTTTTTTGCCTTCCTTGTGTCTCTCCTATCATAATGCTTCGTTTCCTCCCTTCTTCCTCCCTTCCTCCCTCCTTCCTCTCTTCCTTCCTTCCTTCCTTCCTTCCTTCCTTCCTTCCTTCCTTCTTTCCTTCCTTCTAGTTCCTTTAATAATGCTCTTCATATAAAAGTCTGTCTAGATCCTTTATTATTCCTGCAACCTCTAAAGAAGCGCTCTTCTTAGATGAGAGAGCTCTTTAAAGCACTCCAGAAGTAACAACACTACCCCAAGTATGGCACCCCTACTCAGAAGGCAGTGGGACCCTAATTCAACTTCTCATCCCGTGTTTGTACTTCTAGTAAAGCAATCTAATTAAATAATACCACATAGGGTCCTAGGGACAAACAAATGTGAATATTCTTGGCCTTCAATGCACTCTGGGTACCTTTAAAATTAAAATTTTTCTCATTGGTGTCTTAAAATTTTTCCAGTATCATGAGTTGATGGAAGTTTCAGGTGAGCATGACCAATTTGAAGTATGGGCTCACAAGAGCAGGGCTTAATTAAGAGTCACCCCACCTTCCTGAGGACTAGGGAATCCCTCCTTCCAACCTGAAACCACAGACTGTGTCTACATGGAATGTGTTGACCGCCATGCCCAACAACGAGACAGAGGGGGACAGAATAGAGGGCTGAGCCTATCATGTTCAATTGAAACAGCAGGGGGAATTTTAAGGAGGCCGAATGTAATTACTTTTGTTGGATGTAGGCCAGGATTCCGGAGTTAACACAACTGCTCTTAGCAAGTCTGCCATAAGATCTCTGGTGACCACAAATGGTTCAGTCTGTGGTTTTAGGTTTCGTCGAAAAGGTAAACAGCTCAGCACTGCACAGTGCCCCCAACACCATGCTGGGCATCTATTCACACGACTGGAGATGAGAAACACCACTTCCTAAAGTACCGACTTGTTCCTGGGAGGTCTCTCATCCTCGCACCAAAGTAGACCAGCCCTTACTTAGCTAGTAAGACCCACAGCACCAACCAGTATGTCTGCCAGATCAAATTATGTGCTTGCCATTTTGCCCTGTGTTGTTCAAGATTCCAGCAACAAAAACAGTAGGGAACTCCCTATACAATTTTTTTTTTTGCTCAAAACACATTTATTTCTCTTCACTGTAAAATTCCTGGATTCCACAATCCAAGTTAAACACAACTGGTATTTCTCTATAAGTCAAAAACAATACCAATTCTGAACCCACATATTTTTTTTCTTGTAGCGTACGTACACATTTAAACAAAGCACAGGTCGCAGATAATCTGCAAATGGTAAATGACTGCAGGAAAAAACAAGGAAAACAAAAACCGGAGAAACGCAAGGGAACATATTTTGAACAAGAGACCAGAGGAGATTTGGTGGGGTGTCTGACTCGGCGAGGAGAATTTTCCTCTGTGGTCTGTTGAAAGAGGAGCAGGGCTGGCAGGGTGCCAGGGATTGATGGTTGGAGGTTTCTGTACCACACAAATCTTCAATGAGGGTTACTTCTCGGGGGGAAGCAAAGAGATCCTTGTAGGATATTAGCCTGGCACACAGCTGAACTCATGTGTCCCTGACTTAGGCTGTACAGAAGACACTGTGGGCCCTGTTTATCTGAAGTCTTGAGATTACTATAGTCATCTTTTTCAAATTAAAGCAGCCATGTAAAGTTTGGTAAATGTTAGTTCTTCTAATTGACAGTGGCTTGTATAATTAAAATAAAGTCACTAATATTTTCTCCTGTTTTCTTTTTTATCACCGAAAGTTCATTTTTCACAAACTCAGACAAGGTCTTCATTTTTATGAAGGCCCGTGCTGACCCTTAAAAATCAGACTTTTTTCTCCTGTTAATGTTTGTGCCCATCTGGTTTGAATTTAGCATTCTTATGAGTCATTTCACTGTGATAGGAACACTCTGCTATAGAAAACTTCTGTTAATATTTTAACATTTTAAATCAAACACCACATAGGACATTACCTAAGTCTCCTTGCAATTATGGAAAACCATGCCCTTTATTTGTTCATGGTCCTTGCTTTCACGTTTATTTTCTTTAAATTGATCATAGTACATGGTAAATAGGCTCACACCAACTATGTGTATTCAAATACTTTACCATCTTGGGTCAACAGAACTTTTTTGCAACTTACGAGCCTTGTGGAGACCTCAGTGCTTGCCCGAGGAAGGATGAATAATTCTATAGGAAGTTGGATGGTCTTTATTTCTTGGGGGCTGACACTTAGCCCATTAAAAAGAGCTCGATTTATTTTCCGATTCACATTGACTTTATAACTTACATTTTTACTACCCAAATTTCCTGATTTTGAAGCTTGAACTCATTTTCCTTTTGCCTGCCAGGCAACATTTCTCAAGGTAGTCTTTAAGGAGAAACGAAGGAGGAAAAAAAAATGCCAGGAATCTCTTTAAGAAAATACAGCAGTGTCTCTTCTACCTTCTTAAGCAAATGGATGGTTCCCAGGGAGGCGAGATTCCATTGTGTACTTAGTCAGTAAATTGAATCTGCACATGGGGCAGACATAATTTAACTTAAAAAAAAATAAAAGGAGTATTTTGAAGTATTATTTGTCTATATTAAAAGTGAAGTAAGCAGGCCTTAACAAGCCAAGGCATTTTGGAATTTATTTGCTTTATTTAAAATATTTCATCTTAATTTTGGAAGGAAAAACAAAAGTAGCAAGGCTTTAAATCAAGTGCTTCAGCAAGAAACAGGCCATTTTAAAGGTAAATATGAGTTCCATTCTTCAACCAAGATACAAATGAACACTCCCCCTACCCACTCTAAATGAATAATAGGGGTCCACTTCCCTATTCCCCTATTAATGTTTCTTGAGGTTATTTCCTAATCGGTAGGAATAAAGCTTAACAAAACACAGTGCCTTACCTAGGCTCTGAACACCAATTCCTTAAGATAACTTTATCTAATTCTCATTATGTTTTAGTTCACTGATGGCGCTCGGAGAGGTTTAAATCAAAATGGAAAAAATAACTGTTGACTTAGAGAGGTAGGGTCCAGAGTCATAGTCATTTTTTTCAAGCAAAACACATGTTGAAGGCTCTGAAAGCTTTAAAAAAATCCAAATTTGTGGATTTTTAGCAGCCATATGCCATAACTGTAGCTTCCAAGCTCTGGGCATAACGAATACGTTTGTATTTCCCACTAGCCGTATTGTTGTGACTGAATGAAAAATGTCGTCTTTTTCACACAATTTAATTAGAAGTACCAGATGTGGTGTTGTATGACTGATGTCAAAATATGGCACATTTATGTAAACACTTTAACTTACTCAATCATGTAAATAGCCTTCATGATTTTAAAGCATTTCAGATTTGCGAGGAATAAATACATTATTTGTGTGTTATGCTAAATAGATCATGGCCAGCTGCAGCGTTATTAAGAGATTAGGGGAATAAAGTTAGATTTTACTATATTATTTTTCAAGGGCCGGCCTTTACAATTTCCTCCTCTGGGAAAGACGAAAGAAGACAGGGTTAGAAAATCCTTTAATTTTGTGGTGCTGAAAAACGTTCCCAGGGAAAGAAAAAAAGTAATTTTTCCCTCCCTACATGCTCCCCCCTTCCAATATTCTTATTAAATGTGACTTCACATTCCCCAGTGCTTCCGGGGAAATCTGTTTTCTCTGGTTGCCTCAAGCATAAGAGCCCGTGGCTGAAGCAGTATGCCTTCACTCACGTATTAAATATCCTAGAAGTTTGATACTCCCGGGAGCACAGCCTGGGAACTGAGCATTCTAAAGCAAAGCCATTAGTTTCCAAGCACTTTTCCTTATCCTGCTTAGTTGGAATTTTTTGTCAAGTTCAAATTGCCCTGTATCACTTAGGGTCGATTGAATTTTATCAGTCCAGGTTATGTTGCTGCCCAGAAAAAGTCAGAGCTGGGCCTAAATAACAGGGAGCTTAAGGCATGCTAGAAGCTATGCTAGAAATAAGCTATGTGACATTGAGACTAAAGGCATCTTCAAGGAGGAAACAACTCTCCAAATAAGTGGAAGCAGAGATAAACAGATGGTACTATATTAAGCTGAGAAGCTGAGAAGCTTCTGCACCTCAAAGGAAATAGTGCCTAAGATACAAAAGCCACCCACCCACAGAATGGGAGAAAGTATTCATCCAGTACCCATTAGACAAGGGGCTAATCTCCAAAATATACAGGGTACTGATAGAACTTAATAAGAAAAAACATATAACCCCATCAAAAATTAGGAACAGACACTTCCTCAAAGAAGAAATACAAATGGCCAAAAGGCACATGCAAAAAAAAAATCTCTAATCATCAGGGAGATGCAAATCAAAACTACAATGAGACACTATCTCACACCATAGAGACTGGCACACATCACAAAGAACAAGAACAATCAGTGTTGTTGGGGATGTGGAGAGAAAGGAACTCTTATTCACTGCTGGAGGAAATGCCAGCCTTTATGGAAAACAATATGGAGATTCCTCAAAAAACTGGAAATTGAACTCTCATATGATCCAGCTATTCCACTCCTAGGGATATACCCTAGGAACACACACACACACACACATACATACACACACACACACACGCACACACACACACACGCACACATAAATAAGCTAAAGACTTGCTCTGAAAAGAAGGTGAAACCTTGGAGAGATGTTCACAGGGAGGCTGGCTAAGAGTTGACACCGTGGAAAAAGACTTTCAGCCAAAGCTACCAACTTCCAGTATATGCCTAACTGACCAATACAAAGGGAAAGAGGAGAGGCACCTACTCTATGTTTTCTAGACTTTTTAGAAAACATAAAGGTTTTTCTTTAAGCATATGCATGTGGATCCACAAGAAAGGTATATTATAGACATAAAGGGAATGAACTCTTTTCTAAAAGGAAGGTCCCCCAAATGTTCCCATGGCAAAACTGTATGAGTCTAAAGTCTGTCTCCCATGCTATCAGAATTATAAACAAACAAATAAAAGGCAAGAATCTTGAAAAGAGAATTGATGTTTATATTGAGCTAATTTAGCATTCTAAAAATCAAGGTGATTTTCAGAAATGTCTGAAGGCAAATGATTAGAGAAAAAAAAAGAAAGTCAAAAAGAAAGAAGCTTAGGTTCAATGAAGTGCCAAAATGTTCAGCCCAGAAAAGCAAGTTGCATGAGAGCTGACAGAAAGGAATTTGAGCTACTGGAACCCTCTGATCTCTGGGAATTCACAGCATGATATATGGGGTTTGTTTGGGAAAAGTCCACACACAGGATTGCTTAGGACTTACTCCTAATTCTGTGCTCAGGGATCACTCCTGATGGGGCTAAGGGGACTACATATGATGCTGAAATTGAACAAGTCAATTGTTCAATTGTGCAAGGCAAGCACCCTACCTACCCATTGTACTATCCCTCTGGCCCATGACAATACATGCTCTTTTCTTTTCTTTCCTTTTTTGTTTTTTTTGGGCCACACCCAGCTGTGCTCAGGAGTTACTCCTGGCTGTCTGCTCAGAAATAGCTCCTGGCAGGCACAGGGGACCATATGGGACACTGGGATTTGAACCAACCACCTTTGGTCCTGGATTGACTGCTTGCAAGGTAAACGCTGCTGTGCTATCTCTCCGGGCCCATGCTCTTTTCTTTCTAAATAAAAAGATTCAAAACAGTGACTTAAACAGATGACTGGATGTGTTTATCTAATAAATCAGTTTTTCATTTGGCCCTACTTCTTTCCCTCTCTATCCTCCCTTCTTTCTACAAACTTTTGGTGATCAAAAGAATCATGTTGAAGAATAGCTAGAAGTTCTGTGTAAAATGTAGTAACTGTTGTATATCCAGCTAATGCTCAATAATATTCTATAGTCCTTCATGGTGGGTGTATGAAGATTCCTCCAACATGTACATTATGCCTTGCTATTGGGCAGAGTAGCACCTTGGCTTTATATTTATACAGAGTGAAATATCTTATATGTGGGACATATAAGATCAAGAAACATAGCAAGAACAGCAAATGTCCAAGTGGCAATTAGCATACAGAAATGAACTTACCATGGGATAAGGGCCAGGGCGAACTGGCAGACAGTGGGCACTGAGTCAATGGTGGAAGAAAGCAGAAAGCAGACTCTTCAGTGAAGGGTGTGATGTTAGAATATCATATCCTCTGGTGGAGGGTGTGGTGGTAGAACATTACACACATGAAACCCTATCATTAACACTATTATAAATTCATGGTATCTAAAATTACAACAAAAACAAAAAACAGAGGCACTAAAATGAAAGACTCATTTTCTATTCTGAAAGACTACTGACAGAAAAAAATCTGATGACAAGAGTTTTGTCTGCTTATATGTAAATTTTTTTTTTTTTGATTTTTGGGCCACACCCAGTGGTGCTCAGGGGTTACTCCTGGCTATTTGCTCAGAAGTCGCTCCTGGATTGGGGGACCATATGGGAAACCAGGGGATGGAACCACGGTCCGTCCTAGGTTAGCGCAGGCAAGGCAGGCACCTTACCTCCAGCGCCACTGCCCGGCCCCCTATATGTAATTTTTTTTCTTTCAGGTAGAATTAATTTTGTTAAACTCAGAACTTCTTTATTTGGTTAGAACAATGAGAATACTTAAAAAAAACTCAAAACATAAAAAAAAGTAAAATCTCAAAACAGGATTAAGGATAAATTTATATTATACAGAGTTCAAATTAACTTTTTGGGGGGCACACATCTGGTGGTACTCAGGACTGATTCTTGGCTCAGGTATTAATCCTGGTGAGGCTCAAGGAACCATATGAGACGGCTGGGATTCTGGGTAGAGAGGCAGGCAAGATTTAATCCTCAACTACCTGCTTGGTCTCTTGAAAAAGTTTGAGATAATTGAAAAGCTCGCATGTACTGAAGTTACCTACCCAAGTGACCTACCAATCGAAGTTTACATGTCAGTCAGAGACTAGAAGCTACCAGGAATTCAAAACTAGAAAAATGCCAGGTAAGCTATGATTAAACTCCATATTAATCAAGAGGAAACTAGCAACTTTACTCTTATATTATGCTACCTGTGCCTTAAGAGGACACACTAGCCTTAAAGGTTTTGATCAGATTTTTCCTCTGCCCCAGGATAATGGAGGCTCTCCTTCCTGCTCCCCTTTCTTAACCTCACCCCCTCCTTCCTCTCACCATGTTTCCTGTGCTTTATCAAGGGCTACTTACTTTACCCATCCTACTTAAGTTGCAGGCATTACCTGGAGAAACAATAAGTGATGAAACCGAATGAACTTGCAAGGAAGAGGTGTTGGCTTTGTCCTCCAAAGAGATTGATTTTCGGGACCACACAGTGTGAATGCAATCAGTTGGTGACTGCTTTTTATGCCACTTAAGCTGGGTGACCTGGTTGTTGTGTGCTTTGAAAAGCTACAGAAGTCAGGTGGCGTTCAGATAGTTTTGCCGAGATGTCCTAAAAGGATTTATTTTCCTCTTCTTTTCGCTTTTTGTCTTTTTCTCTCCTCAAAGCCTCTCTTTGAGATGTTTACTTTGGCAGAGACATCGATCTAAGTGAAAGGTGGGTGGAGGCGGTCAGGGAAGGAAATGTGTGTAGGAAGAAAATAAAATTGTGGTGGGGTATGCTGTCACTTTGTTTTTCTGGAAGACCTAAATAAGCAACAGATCATCCCTTGGATATTTTGGAAGAAGCTTGTGTGAGCTGTCTGTTTGTCTGTCTGTCTCTCCTGCCTTTTCTTCTACCTCCCTCCCTGGATTCGTAAGAGGAGAGAGAACAACCAGAGAAGAGAGAAAACTCTTCTTTATAGCTTCAAGAATAAATCGATAAATTGCTATTTCTGGATCAAATAGCTGTTAAGAATTGCCAGTACTATAACCAACAGTAGGATAGTTTAGAATTTGAAGTTTTTTCTTGGTTTGTCTTTCAGTATCAGACTTTATTTCTTTCAGTATCAAACTTTCTTTTTCTCTTTTTCTTTCTTTCTTTCTTTCTTTCTTTCTTTCTTTCTTTCTTTCTTTCTTTCTTTCTTTCTTTCTTTCTTTCTT
>PVKC010030784.1:0-14715 GCA_004027635.1 Crocidura indochinensis
TTTTTTGCACTATTCTCTCCTCTAAATTATTGCTTATGAAGCAAAAGTGTTAACATCATTTAGCTGACCTAGTTTTTTTAAGCATAATGGGAAAGATTCTAATTCTCTAAGCATTACTTAGAGCAGTACAATGCTTAATGAGTGTGTTTTTAATTCACTGTATAATTTTTTGTTTGTTTAACTTTACAAAGAAAATTATATGTAGAATTTTTCTATTTTTCACTACGTTGATGTTTAATCAGTCCTAGGTTTGTTCTAGATATATTTTAGTGTTACTTATTTGATGTTAAGTCTTCCCCAATTTGTTAATAAATATGAAATTGAATCACTTCAAGATAATTATTTTTGAACCCCTTTTAATGTAAAAAATACAGTTTCAGTTCGTTTTTTAGGAGATCATGTCTCACAGGTCATTTTGGTTGGTACTCAGAGGCCCATGATGCTGAGAATTGCAGCATAAGTTCCAGTTCTTTAAGCCAGCCATCTTTTGGTCTGTGCTAACCAAAATTTTACTATTAGAGAAAATCAATAAACAATGCTTTTTCTTTCAACATCCTTTCTTTATAATTATGTGAGAAAAAAATTATTCTCAGCCAGGGTCACAAGAAAATTTCTTGTCTTTACATAGATGTTTCTCTTTAACTTCGTTTTTCGTCTCCCACATCCAAAAGGTAAGGATGTTAGGTTATTTCATAATATATTCAAATGTTTTGGTGCTTGTTTATTGGGGGAGAATGGTGCTTGGCAAAATTGCAAGGTGATGGAAAGTTGTCTTTTACAGCATGTTTCCTGCTTTGTTTTTTGAGTTGCCAGAAAACCAACCCTGAACTTAAAACAAAATCCTATGCAAAAGAAAAAGAATACAAGTGACTTCATAGTACTGTGTATATTTGACATTTTTCAGAAGTTTGGTAATGTTTGTAACCAAAAATATACTATAGAAACTTAACTCTTATTGCTATAACATGTTCAGGAAACAATCTGAAATATTTTTGAGTGAATTACTTTTGAGGCTCACTTTAATTATAGAAATCAATTTAATGATAATTACATATTGACTCCAAATACTACAGATTCTAATTAATGTTCTATTATAAATTTCCTATTAAAAGAATACATGTATTATTTAAATAGCTTTATATGAAGAGAAAGCAAGTTATTATGTGAAATTTAAAAACTTTTTATTTTTATTTATATTCCAATTTGGTTGTGGGCCACACTCAACTGTGCTTAGAGCTTAGTCATTGCACTGGGTTTATGCTCATGGTTCACACTCCTGGCAGTGCTTAGAGAGACATTTGTGGTGCTGAGTATTGAATCTAGGCTGGATGTGTGTATGGTAAGTACCTTACATACTATGTTGTGAATTTTGTTGCACATTTAAAAAATAGACATTTCATTGTTGACTTGAGAGAAAGGGAATCCCAGAGCCACTCCCAGCAGTGCCAGGCCAAACAGTGGGGACCTGATGGGTGTAATGCTCATGCTTAAGCCTGGCTGTTTGGTACAATGGCTAGGGAAGTTTGGAGACTAGAAAGATCACAACCAGGAGCACTTAGGAAGCCAGATTGTACTGTGGCTTGAACTCAGGCCTGTGTTTCACCACTTTGCTATTATTCACATCTCATATGAAATTCTTTATTTTGGATAGGGGCCACACCCAGCTGTGTTTAGGGAACATTTAGGATGGAATTCAGGAGAGCAGATGTAGAATTGGGGGATCAAACCCAGGTTGGTCCTGTACAAGACAGGCACCCTACACACTATACTATCTCCTCAGGCCACCAGGAGTGATTCCCAATGTCAAATTGCAATAAGTCTGTGTTGTATTTACATTTATAAAGTTACTTGTTATCAATATTTGAGTAAACAGTTTGTGTTTATGAATTGCACATTTGTAAAGAGCAAATTACCATATTTTTGTATACCCCCCCTAAAGTGCTTCTTAAGAAGCGAATGATACCTGGAGCTGAAGCCTAAGTGCAAGGAACAAGAGCATCTAAAAATTATGTGCCTCATGGGGCCAAAGAGATAGCAAGGAGGTAAGGCATTTGCCTTGCATACAGAAGGATGGTGGTTAGGATTTCAACATCCCATATGGTCTCCTGAGCCTGCCAGGAGCGATTTCTGAGCATAGAGCCAGAGTAACTCCTGAGGGCTGCTCACTGTGACCTCAAACCCTAAATAAATAAATAAATAAATAAATAAATAAATAAAAACTATGTGTGTCTTATGGTCAGATGCATCTTATAGAGTGAAAAATATGGTAGTCAATGTGGCAGTTCTTACAGAAGAGAGGGCAAGTTGTGATTTATTTTTCTTTTATTTAGATTGTGTCATGGTGAAAATGTGTCAAGTCCATGGTTGAATATAAAATTGTTGAATGCATGGCAGTAGATATGCACACAGTTTTCTTGTAGCATTGGATACATGTATAGTCTTATTGCTACTATGGATTACTTTTCTTGACATTCCACTACATTTCAAGCACATTAAGCATTATGTCAGGCACATCACAATTATGGTGTGGAACAAGTACCATTATTCTGACTTCCCAAATAAAAAATACTGAGTTCAGAGAAAGTGACAGAAATGTTGAAAGTCAGGCTACTGCTGAGTGAATCTGAGTCAAGTTTCTTCAATTGTAGAGCTATGTTAATCACTTAGGTATATTTTGCTTGTAACTGTCATATAAAGTAGTTCTTGCTGTTGACATCTACACAATTAATATAAAATGTAGGGAGTATATCTTATAGGCTTTCTAATTGTACAGTTTGGGTGTATAGAGTTTTGCAAAGGAAATTTGTGAGGTTATGAAAGAGATAGCTAACAGCATCTCAAAGAGGGCACCAGATTCTTTATAGAATAGTGTCAAGAAGTGTGTTTTGAAAAAATAAAATAAGCTATGTTCCATCTTTACTATTTTAGTGGAAATTTTATGCCCTAGTTCCAAGAGATTGAAGTAGAGTCTGAAAGCAAGGTCAACATAGTGAATAATTCACACAAGGTTGTAGAGATAAGACAGGTTTGGGAACTTTCACCATAAGCTATCTGCCAGAAGCCAGAAGATACCAACAGGAAGACAGGCTAGCTGTGGAATCAAAACTGAAAGTTATCTTTCTGACCTGAGGTCTTTATTGGAAAGAGTAGGACAGGTAGAAATAGGTGGCCAATCCAGAGGTACTTCCTGCTCACGAGGGATAGGCACAAGCAAAGAAGAATTATCCTGAATAGTGTAAAAAGAAGTTGTTTCATCAACTACCCCTTTTTGATTTTATTGAAAAGGCAGAAATATGAGATAAAACAAAGAAAAGCATGGCCTACAAGTTCTAAGTAAAATGAGAGAGCCCCTATCTAAAAGATAAAAAGGGTGACAGTTTTTTGAATAGGTGCAGCAAAAGTTGGAGAAATACTAAAAAACAAACAAACAAAAAACGAAAACATCTCGCCAAAAAACAGGATGTCCTTACCCATGAAACACCCTGCCATAAGATCAACTATAGGTTCCAGGTAGACTAATTTGTCTAACCCCACGTTCTTATTTCATAGTCCCAGGAAGTTCCCCTCATGACTTTTATCAAGTTCATCCTCATCAGACTTCACAAACCTGTTGCAGTCAGGCTTCAGTAATTAGAGATCTTGACTTTTGCACCGATCCTATGTCACTTGTAAGGGCATTATGAAGCGTCTCCTGGTTTCATATCAGCGTTAGGTGATGTGGCAAGAAAACACTTACTGGATGCAAGTCATTGCTGTTTCCAAGACTTAATCAGGGTAGCATAGTAATCCACCTTGGTGCAAGTTGGTGCCAAGGCAGCCCTAAGGACTGCCTTTGTAGAAGATCTATATTCCCTGTAATGGTGCAGAAGCTGTGTCTGTTCTAAAGATGGGACCCAATGCTGACACAGCAAGTTAAGTAATCCACATAAAGATGTAGAGATTAGACAGGTTCAAGAACTTCTACTACAAACAGTCTTCCAGCAGGCAGACAGACTAGCTGTGGAACCAAAACCTAAAAGTAGTCTCTCTGACCCGAGGTCTTCAATTTGGAAGAGTAGGACCATCCCCATAGATGGAGAACAGGTAGAGTAGGGGACTAGTCCAGAGGTGCTTTTTGTCCAGAAGGGAGAAGTACTAGCAAAGAATTATCATGAATAGTATAAAAATCAGTTATTCCAACAACTGTCACTCCCAAACTTTGATATCTTACTTCATAACTACAGTATACAATCTTGTATTAAAAGATAAACAGAGATACATTAAAATTTTTCAGAGTTTGCCTTAGTAAAACTGTATATAATATGGCATTCTACTGTCAAATCATAAGCGGTTTGGAATATCCACCAGCAATATCTTCCAGGAAACATTTATTTTTAAAATGATGGAAGCAAAGTAAGATATTATTGATTGGCTTTATTGGCTATTTGCGATTGATTGTTCTTAGTGTTTTCATTTTATAATATTGGGATAGTTATGAGCTTTCATTTTGGTTTGCTTTGTAGATTGATATTGCATTTCAGTTCCCTCTATCAATGGTTCTTTTGTTAATTAACCTAACACAATATTCTATATGGGAAGACTCTGACTACATTAATTCCAAAAATACTTAGATCTTAAAATTTAGTCTACTGCCCCCAACAGATAGTATGAAGATGAAATGATTCCTTCTGTTTTCTTAAATTAAGTGAATATTCACTAAGACTTGATATACTAAAATGGGAACAACTACAGGTCTTTTTTTGTATCATTCATTAGGAGAGGTATCTCATATATGATTTTGCATAATAACCTAAATTTTGTTAAAAGAGGGACAACTGTGGACATATTTTAAAAGTATCTAGAAGATGATCATTTTGGAAATATTCAATAAACTGAACGCTTCACAGATAAATATAATTTTTAAGAATAAGGCTGTTATAAATATAAATAAACACCGTTCACAGGATTTTTGCTCACTTGAGTGATATTTGAGATTAGCTAAGAGTACTTAAAAATACAAAGAATAGCAGCAGTTATAGACATGTTCATAAATTGAGTCATTATTGTCTTCATCTATCTATCCAACCACCATTAGGATGCTATGCAGTATTTTATAAATATGCAGTTCAGTCTCTATTGATCTTCTTTACAGGCACCCTTCAATGCACATAAGATTAATTTATACACAAAGCTAAATAATCAACTCAAGCCATTTATCTAAGTATATAATTATATCTTCTATGGTACTGCTGATTTAGTCTTTGAAAGTTGGAGTATTTGTTTTTAATGGTTAGCTTATTTAAGCAGGTGATCACCTTGATAAATAGTTGGTGGAATTTTATATAGAGATAACCGAATTGGTCTAATTACTCAGAGTTTAACAATTAGGGGTGTTTTAAACATAGTCATTAACATATTTAGGAAATGACGTTCTCTAATACATTGACACTGTAATCAAGTAGAACTGGTAGTACTAATAATAGTAATGTATTTTATAATTGTGACATTATATTTTACTTTAATTGGTAAGGAGCAAACTTACATATTGCTATAAATAGCATATTGAAGAATCAACTTAATTGCCTTTTCTAGAATGACAGCAAAACATGTCATATTTAGCCAGAAACTAATATCTTTGCTAGTTTTTCCCTATATAAGACAAAAAATTGAGCTAGATTATTTCTGAGATCAAGACTAAATTAAATTTTATAGTTTGAGGACTTTTTCCCTCTGAGTAGGCATTTCAATCATCCAGTCAAACATTTTACAACTAATATGTAAAAGTTATTTAACATGTAGAATAAATAAATATAATAGAGTATATGCATGATATGTAAAGTAGTGGTCCAATATAAATTATATACTTACATATATTGTTGCCGGAGGTTCGTAAACTGTGTTCAGGAGACTTACCTGGGGTCTTCCATTAATTCTTTGCCAACTGAGATGCAGTTTAATGCAAAGGTGTGAGGATGCAGTGCTGATAGCTACTAGGATCCTTGGACCAGGATGACCTGGGAAACCATATAGGACTGAGATTGATTGCATAGATAAAAATAGTCTTAATCCCTGTGCTATGCCTATTGAATGCTAGCTATTTTGCACACTGATCCTGGGAACCAAGTAGTAATAAATTAAGGTTAAAATCTCTTTTCCTCATGTGAGTTATAGTCTAAAGTGAAAAATGAAGCAAAGTGGCAGCAGTGATTTTAAACAGCAAAAATTGACCTGCAAGGTAATGGATCATACCTGGTGCGGACAAGAATGTGTATAGAAAAGATGATCAGGAATGTCACATTGCAATGTGAGGACAAAGGATAAGAATATTTCAATTTTGGAGACTTTTGAACATATATGCTTGTATATATATATATATATATATATATATACATATATATATACATAATAGGAGGTAAGAGCATTACACCAAAACTATACTAGTAGGGCAGAATCAGGAGACAAGAAACTGAATTTGAGCAGACATAGGTATTGTGGGGCAAGGGTATTTTGGTGGACGGATTGGACAGTACTTTGTACTTCATGTCAGAAACTTGAACATTATTGTAACCTTATCACCTGAAATATTATTAAGGCAAAAACTTTATTTTTAAAAAGTGGCTTTAAGCTGTTCAAAGTACTCAGTGATAGATAGTTAGAAAGGGCTGAAATAAAGTTGGAGAATACCCACAATGATGATATTCTCCTAAAAACTAGAGATGAAATGATGAAAACTAATAGCAACCAGAAAACAAAAAAAAATTGGTAATTTCATGTAGTGATGGATATTGTAAAGAAAATTAAACTACTATTAAGAATTGAGATACTCTAGATAGGATATTTGCATTTGAATTTAATAAACAGTAGTATATTTTGTTTATATGGTATCTGTATTCTTTGCAAAAAAACATAAGCACCCAAAACAGACTTTTTCTCACTTCCACACTGAATCTCTTGCTCTTGGCATGTTCAAATAAGCAGATTCAGTAAATATTGCCGAATAAATGATTTGACATACTGTATAAATTTTGTTGCGTTTCTGTAAAACAACAGAAATATATTCTACTACTACTAAAATTAGAAATTTTAAACAAGGAGTCAGCAGCTTCATGCTTTCCTAAATTTTCTAGGGCAGAATTACTTCTTGCATATTCCTGTGTTTGATCCTTGTTGACAATGACTGGAATTGATTATTTTGAAATGGCATCATTTAACTTTTATTATTTGACATTTTTTTACCTGACATTTTTTGATATGTTTCTTTGCTCTGTCAAAACTCCCCTATGTTGAAGGATGCTAGTCATTCGATCACGGCTCACCCTGTCATTATGACCTAATAAATTGGTTACATCTGCAAAGATGGGTGCCATAAATAAATTTATATTTACAGAAGGACTTATAACTAAAATATAACATTTGGAGAACACATTTCAGTAAACAATGCCCACATTTCTATGTGAATGAAATGGAAAAGTATCTGATTTTTATTTTTGCTGTATACTGTTTAAGAGTTACTTACATTTAAGTGTTATATTTTAAAAAGCATTGCTATTTTCTTTGTGTAAACTAGTAAATTATTTTTGTTTATGCTAGATAATTTACTTGATTCCTAATCATTCCAATTTCCTTGTTTTCCTAACATGTAATTCTCATGAGATGAGCCTAATTTACCTGGTCCTTAGCAGACAGGATTATTTCTTCATGTATCAAAATTAAATGAAAGTGGAAGGGTACTTGTAACAGTCATATAAAAAAATCACTCTAACATTTTTGTAAAGACTTTTTATGAAAGGTTGACATATTTTTGTTAGCTAATGACAATTTTAGTGCAAGCTGTTCTCATTATGTCAAAAGAGAAAGAGCAAACCAAAGGAAAGAAATAAGTGACAGTACAACCCACATATGAAACAATCCTACCATGAAGCATAATAGCAGCATTATTCTCGGAATAGGTGGGGAATTATATTGTACATTATGAAGAGAAGGAAAACATCAGTGTTGTCTGCATTTTGGCTATCTATCATAGAAAGTTATTTCTGATTTTTCTACTAAGTGTCATCTTGCCTTCTATTGAAAGTCTTTTTAATTTTAATTTTATTTTTTCAAGTTACCTTGACCAAATACTGTTAAGATTGATCTCAGTTCTTTATAAAAATGAAATAAAATTTGCCTCCATAAAAATTGCCATTGTATAATGGATAAATTGTGGCACAGAAAAGTTAAATGACTTATAGCCAAATTCAATCTAATTTAAATCTGTATGAATTTGCCCATTTTTATTTGTGAATTTAAAAGAATTGGTTCACAGTACAATTGTATTTCAGGAGTAGTCTGCATATACCTCTGTATGACTGGCTGCATTCTCCACCAATTCCAGTATATTTCAGCACCAAAAAGACCCCTCCACCATTCCTTCTATCTTTTATTTCTTTCCCCTTTGATAAATACATTTATTTTACATTATCTTTATTATATAAGTGAAATCATCTGGTAAATTTCTTTTACTTATCTGCACATTATCCTCAAGTCTCATTTATTTTTGTCCCCAAGATACATTTATTATTTCTTTTTTAAATGACAGAGTAATATTTCACTGTGTATATATTATATTCAATTATATATATATATTTGGCAATTTAGGTTATTTATATTTTGGCTATTATAAATAACAATGCATTACAGGTATACATAGATCCTTTCAAATAACATGGCATCACTATTATTATTATTATTATTATTATCATTATCATTATGGATGTTGTGTCTTACCTTTTGATGCTCAGAAATAACTCCTGGCAGGCTCAGGGGACCATATGGGATACTAGGTATCAAAGTTGGGTTGGCTGTGTGCAAGGCATGTCCTACCCACTGTGTATCACTCTGACTTTCATTTTTATTATTTTTAATATTAGGAATTGGGGTGTTTGAGTCATTCCTCTCTGTGCTTAGGGCATACCTCTTGACTCTTAATTTAGGAATACATCTATTGTATTTGGAAACTGTATGTGGTTCTATGAATGAAGTTAGGGTTGGGCATGTGTAAGGTTGTACCAGATTTCCTGGACTATACCTAAGTCCCTCCTTTTAATTTTTAAATTTGTTTGTTATTTTTTGTTTTACAATATTATTGATAATGTTTTCTCATGCACATAATTTTATACTATAATTGACATTAATGCAATTACAATAACATGTAAAAGAGTTTTTAAAGACTTTAAAGTATTTTATTAAAAACATTTCTATATTGCCTTCCATAGATACTGAAACTACTTTTATGCCTACTCACAGGGTTCCTTTTTCTCTAGACTCTCAACGCTTGTTTTTACCAATAATTTTGGTATAGGTGCTATTCTCATCAAGGTAAGGTAATATTTTATTGTGATTTTGATTTGCATTCACCGTGATAATTAAGCCTTTTTTCCCACAAGTTTGGGTCATCTGTGCTTTTATTTAAAGGTATATCAGACCTTCTGCTATTTTTTAAATTTGATTGTTTGGTCTTTTGTCATGGAGCTGTAAGTTCTCTCTATTTTTTATATTAACCTCTTATCATATATATATATGTTGTGCAGATGTTTCCTTCCAGTTGCTAGACTACGCTTTTGTTTTGCAGTAGTTTCATTAAGTGTGTAGAAGCTTTTTATTTTGATGTAATTCCGTATGTTTATTTCATTTTTAGTTTATTTATCTATGGCATTGAGTCTACAAATAAATTTGTTATGTTGATGTCCTAGAGTTTGTTTTATTTTATGTATTTTGTAATTGCAGTTATAATATCCAAGAAATAAATTCATTTTTAGTTAATTTGTTTGTTGTGCTAAATAGTGGCCTAATTTGAGCTTTTGCATATTTCTGTTCAATTTTCCTAACATATTTGTTGATGAAGTTTTATTTTTAAAGAAGTTGATTCTGCATCCATTCACAGATTAGATGTTCATATATACACAGATTTATTTATGGAACCTGTTCTAATTCATTGTTTTAGGTAACTTTTTCCTAGTACCTTAATGTTTTCATTACCATTTTATTGTAATTAATACTTTGTAATTTACTATAAAAGTTCAGGGTGATGTTTTCAGCTTTCTTATTTCTCTTAGCATCATATTACCTATTGGACTGTTTATGTGTGTTTCTAAACAGACAATAAATCTTTCTTTTTAATATCTTTGAAAAATATTATTGATAAGTTTTGATGGGGCAGAGTGTAATTACTGATAGTCCAATTGTTGTTAGTCTAAAATATCTGGACTTACGTGTATTTATTTATTTATTTATTTATTTATTTATTTATTTTTGTTGTTTTTTTTGGGTCACATCTGGCAGCTCAGGGGTTACTTCTGACTCTATGCTCAGAAATAGCTCCTGGCAGGCTCAGGGGATAAAATGGGATGTCGGGATTTGAACCACCCTTCTTCTGCATGCAAGGCAAACGCCTTACCTCCATGCTATCTCTTCAACCCAACTTACTTGTTTTTAATTCAGGATATTGGTTTCTACCAACAGCACCATCTTTCTCCTCATCCTGAAAAGTCACTGATATTATGGATATTATTTCCATAGTCTATCTTTCCAGAAACACCAATAACAATACTGACTATTGACAGCAACAATAGGATAGCCAACCTACAGATCTTTATCAATTCCAAATTCTTTGAATTTCCATGCACTTGCAATTGCAATTAATAATCTTCAAATACACAAATACATTGACTCTTAGGCAAAACAGGCTGTGAGCTGGTGATGTTTTGCTGTAGTTAATGTTTGTTTTTTAACCCTGATGTGTATCTGTATCTCACCATTTCTTTTGTAAGTTCCTATTAGTGATTTTAAAATAGTTTTATGTCCCTGATCATCAGTATTCTTTATTTTTGTTTGAATTATTTTGTGTCCACAACTATGTTTCCTCAGGGCTTACTCCTGGCTCTGTGCTCAGTGTTATGCTGATGGGATTCAGGAGATTTTATTGGATGCCACGGACCAAATCTAGGTTAGCTGCAATGCTAGGCTTGTGAAGATCTCTCTCCTGTCCTGAGAACGGTACACTTCCGAGAAAACTGCAAACAGCAAGTTTCTGAAAATTATTACTTTTGAAAATATTTTTATTAGCTTTTAATTGTTTTTATTTTTTATGTGTAGGATCTCGTTTCTTTTTGCTCACAGTTACAAATTGTTTCAGTCAAAGAATGTACAACAACCTTCAACAGTGCACATTTCCTGCCATCGATGTTCCAGTTCCACTCCTACCCTACCCCCTAAATTCTCCAATTCCTGTTTCTGGGCAGGCATTTATTTCTCTCTCTTTTTCTCTTTCTTGCTCTTTATCCTGAATAGACACTATAATTTACAATATTGAAGGAATATCATGCATATCACTTATCTGCTTTCAGCACCTGGTTCTTGTGTAGTGTGATCATTTCCAACTATCATAGTCAGAGTGTCCCTTCTCTGATCTAACTGCACCTCTCACTCCACACTTAGTAGCAAGCTTCAAACCATGGACTGCTCCTCCTCACAACCAACACTACTGTCTCTGGATATTATTACCATTCTATATTTTTTATATTTTACAAAAGAATGTGATCATTCCATCCTTCTAATTCTAATTTATTCTAATTCTTATCCCTCTCTCTCTAATACATTTTCCTCAGCATAATATTCTCCCTATCTATCCATCCATGAATAAGCAAATTTCATGACTTCATTTTTCCTACCAGATGTGTTGTAGTTCATATGTAAATGTACCATAATTTCCTTATCTATATACCTGTTCTTGGACTTGTGGATTTTTTCCAGATTTGGGCTACTGTCAATAGTGCTGCAGAGAACATAGGCATACAGAGGGCTTTTCTACATTGTGTTTTGAGGCTCTGAAGGTTTATTCCTAGGAGTGGAATAGCTGGGTCATATGGAAGCTAAATTTCTTGTTTAGAGAGGCATATCCAAATTATTTTCCAGAAAAGCTAGATTAGTTGACATTCCCACCAGTAGTGAATGAGAAACCCTCTCTCCCTGCATCCATAAACGCACGGGTTATTCTTATTCTTTTTGATATATGCCAGTTTCTGTGGTGTGAGATGAGATCTCATTGTTGTTTTGATTTTCATCTCTTTGAAGATTAATGATACAGAGCATTTTATCTTGTATATTTTGGCCATTTGCATTTTTTTTCTTTGCTGAAATGTCTGTTCTTTTAATCTCTTCCCATTTTTGCATGGTGTTAGAAGTTTTCTTCTTGCTAATCTCTACTGGTTTATAAGATATTTAATATATCTTATATCTTAGATATTAACCCTAAAATATATGCTTATCAGATGGGTAATTTTTATATTCTGTAGGCAGTCTTTGTAACCCTGCCACTGTTTGTTTGTTTTAAAATGTATAAGTTTTTTAGTTTAAAGTCACATTTGTTTATCCTTGATTCCTAGTGCTTGGTCAGTGGTGTTTCTTCCTTGAAGATGCCTTCAGCTTCACTGTAATGGAGTTTTCTGCCTCCATTTTCCTATGTCAGATGTTCTATAAAGGTGTTTAATCCATTTTGTTTCTTTTGTGCATTAAACAGAAATATCAATTCATTATTTTTGCATGTAGTTGACCCAATTCCCAATACCACTTACTGAAGGAGTTTCTTGGCTTTATTTCATATTTATTGCCACTTTATCTGAAATTAATTGATCATATACTTGAAATTCAGTCTCAGGATATTCAAGTCTATTGCATTAGTCTGGTGACAGTCCTTATTCTAGTAACATTAGTTTAATAACTACTGCTTTATAGTACAGTTTAAAATTCAGGAAAGTGACTATCTTCTTTTCCCCAAGGATTACTTTAGTTATTCATGGAAGATCATTGTTTTATATGACTTTTAGGAGTGTTTGATCTATTTCTTTGAAAACGGGCATGGATATTCTTATAGGGATTGCATTAACTTTGTACAGTGATTTGGGAAGTTTTGCCATTTTAATGATGTTAAATCCTCCCAGTCTGTGTACGGAGTATGTGTTAGCATTTCTTTGTGTCTGCTTTTATTTCTTGAAGCTGTATTTTGTGGTTTTATAAAGGTATTTTATAAAGGTCTTCCACCACTTTAGTCGAATTGATTTCCAGTTACTTAATTTTATGAGATACAAATATGAATTTTTAAAAATATCGTTTTCTTCTTTTTCATTATTTTTACATATATAATCTATAGATTGTTTTATATTAATTTTGTAGTCAGCTACAAATCTATTGTTTCTAGAAGATTTTTTGTAAAGTCTTCTAAATATAGCATCTTGTCATCTACATATGGTGAGAGGTTGATTTCTTCCTTTCCTGTGTGGAAACCTTTGATATGCTTTTTTTGTTGAGTTGCTATGAAAGGTACTTTTTGTACTATATTGAATAAAAGAGGTAAGAATAACAACTTTGTTTTGTTCCAGATTAGAAAAAGAACTTTTATTTTTTCCATTGAGTATTCCCCACTGCCCTGGGCTTGTGGTAAAAAGGCTTGAAAATATTGAGTTCCTTCAAAGGCCATCTTGTTGATTACCATGAAGGACTGCTGGATATTGTTAATTTTTTTCTGAATCTATTGATGCAATTATTTATGCACTGTTATATTGATTGACTTGCATATATTATACTATCCTTGCATATCTGGGATGAATCCTCCTTGGTCAAGGTGTATGACCTTTTTGATGAGCTGTTGGATTCAAGTTGTTAGTATTTATGTTAAGGATCTTTTTGTTTATGTTGCTGAAAGCTATCAACTTATAATTCTGTTTCTTTATGGTGTCTCTGCTTTTGGTATCATGTGAATTGTAGTTTCATAAAAACTAATTAGGAGTGTTTCTGTTTCTTCAATTTCCTGGAAAACCCTGAAATGTATTTTTAAAGGTTTGAAGTAATACACTAGTGACTTCTTCTGGGCCCAGGCTTTTGTTTTAGAGAAACCTTTTGATTACATTTCATAGTATAAGAACAGGCACTGGACCTTTTCAAATGCTTTGACGTACATACTGCTATGAGCATTGAATTATTATATTTTCTTTTATTGATATAATGTAATATACTGACAAGCATTTCTTTAATAACTGGAATGAATCCCACTTGGCCATGGTGTATGATATTCTTGATAAATTGTTGAATTCAATATACAAGTTATTTTTTAATATTTGAGTCTGTGATCATCAAATATGGAAATATGCAATTCTCTCTTTTTAAATTTTTTATGTTTCTGCTTTTGCTATCAGAGTGATATTGTTAGGGAGTCTTTCTCTTCTATATTCTAGAAGAGCCTGAAAAGGGTTGGGAGTATATCCTATTTAAATTTTTGAAAGAAATCAATATAAAACAATCTGGCCTGGACTTTTGTTTATGGGCAGCTTTTACATGACCATTTCAACATCCTCAATATTGATAGCTCTGTTGATAGATAGGATTACATATCATCGTGGTTTAATCTTAATAGGTTATAGGAGACCAAGAAATATATCCATGTCTTCCAGGTTCTCTTATTTTGTAGCATAAATATTCCCAAAGTAATCTCTGATTTTGCCATATAAATTTCTATATTATCTGTTGAGACATCCCCCTTTTATTTCTGATTTGATTTATTAAAATTCTCCATTTCAATTTCTTGTGAGTCTTGCAAATGGTTTATTGATTTTGTTGTGTACCTCAAATTGTGATGGTTCACATCTTCATCTTTTTTTTTTTTTTTTTTTTTTTTTTTTTTTTTTTTTTTTTTTTTTTTTTTTT
>PVKC010030785.1:0-14708 GCA_004027635.1 Crocidura indochinensis
CCAGCGCCACCGCCCAGCCCCTGGATTTAATGTTTTACATGTTGGAAATCCAGGCTTGATCTATGATTCTCCCTGGTCTTCTGAGTTATCCTTCAGTAACCTCTTAATAATATGCCAGAAGTAGTCCTGGAGGCACAAATTCTCTCCCTGGAGGCACAAACGTCACACAGTTAATTCATATCTATCCGTATCTATATACCTATCTATCTATACATATATATTTATTTATCTACTTTTAAAAACACACTGAGGTCTGCTTAATTGCTTTTTGGGTGGCAACCAGTGTTTCTCAGGGATTGTTTCTGTCTCTGTACTTGGGAATAACTCCTGGGGTGCTCAAGGGATCATAAGGGATGATGGAGATCAAGCCAAATCACATTGGCCATTTTCAAGGCAAGTTCCCTACTTTTTTTTACTATTGATCTGCCCCTGTCCATTTAGATTTTAAACATACCGCCAATGTCATTTAATTATGTAATTATTTATTTAATTATTATGTATTTTAAGGCAGCTTATACATGTGTTTTTTTGTTTGTATGTCTACATCTAAACATAAGTTTGTGGTAGGCATCTTAATACTTTATTATGTATTTAGGAGTGGGTCCTCACTTAGATTCCTGTTATTACTGAAGATGTCAGGGGAAAGTCACCCCTGCTGTTTGCTCACATCTGCTTTCTTAGCAGAATATGTTTGGTACTAAATTTCCTTTCTGAAAAGTATGATAGAGGGACAATATAACAACATATCCACTCTTGTGCAGTAAGTAAATCTCAGTATACAAATACTCTAACTCTAGTCAGCTATGCCCAAACTGAAGATTGATCCAATTGTCCTTTCAAGCTAACTATGTTTGTTTATCTTATCCCCTAGCCTCTTATAAATCCCCCAATTCCCAAAATCAGGGTTATGGATTTGAACCTTGTCACTCATGTCTCCTTGCTGAATAAAACTTCCCTTCCTCCATAACTGACAGATTCTTTTTGAGGACTGACCTTGAAGTTCAGCTCCCAGGACAGAAATACTAGAATGCTGACATAGGAGGGTGTGGGGGACTACGTTGACCATTTTAGGTGAATAAAAAAGAAATAATAATAAAGGAATTCACAGGCAATTGGAGGTTTCTTTCATTACCATTTTCTATTGCCAGGCCTACTCTCTGCCATGTCTGGGAATAATGAATACACAGGATAAAAACAAGTTGTTTCTTCTCCTCACTTATTTCCTACCTGTGAAACCAGAGTATTCTGTAAGAGTCAAGATGTTCAAGTTATAGGAAATGGCAATTATAACAGCAAATAATACAT
Organism: Crocidura indochinensis; assembly: GCA_004027635.1. Classification (NCBI taxonomy): domain Eukaryota; kingdom Metazoa; phylum Chordata; class Mammalia; order Eulipotyphla; family Soricidae; genus Crocidura; species Crocidura indochinensis. The sequence goes on from PVKC010030785.1 coordinate 1,306, forward strand.
CTAATAACTTGTATCATTACTAATTCATACGTGACTAATATAACAGTAACCCAAGCACTAAGTCAAGGACTATGAGAGCTGGAGTTGAGTTTGCTCACTATTGTAACCCCAGTATTTATGCACTACTTGGCATTTTGCTTGCCATCACTTCCACTGTTGTGTAAGTCAACTGGAGTTTACCTGTAGATAACCTCATCTTTCTTTACTTCATTTAGATAGTGTCCTCACATGCCCCAGTATCGCATTTTTGCATTGCTTGGTAATTATGCTAAGGCAACATCTAGGCTAGAGTGGTTGTACAGTGGATAAGGCAATTGTCTTTGCATGTGGGAGAAATGATCCAATCCTCAGCATTCCATTAGTTCCTTGATTCCCACTAAGAGAGATCACCGATTGCAAAGACAGAACTAAGCCCTGAACACTATTGGGTGTGTCCCCAAACAAACAAAAAGTTCTTCTTTGCTTCTTTTGTAATTCCTTACTTTTCATGGCGGGATTCAGAAGAAGGTTCCTCTCCTTTGCCCTATGACAAGCCTTCCTATCCTGGAAGATGGTCATTTTCCCACTGCGATTTCTGTCTGGACCATCCTGCTGAGTTGATCATTTCTCTCCGGTGTTGTGGCTTTGAGAGTTTTCACCATAGCCATCTAACACTCTGATGATTAAGAGCATTAGCCAGAAAAGTGGTTGTGATAGGAAGCCTAACAGAAGCTTCATACAGTGGTATGTCCAGCATACTGATTTCACTGGTAAAGTGACTGGGGGTAAAAGTCACTCTCCTAAGATCACAGTATTCTGGATCCTGAGAAACTTGGACAGAAATGGGTTCCTTTCACTCTCACAGGGCAATGGGAAACTGAATAGAAGAGAAAAGAAAAGTGTTCTTGCCCAAATCCTGATACTCAGAGTTCTGAGTTCAAGTCAGTTTGCTAATACCACATCTTTTTTTTTTTAATGTGTTGCCAAAATCTAAATGACGTGGTCTAGCAAGAGCCACCTAAATAGATGCCTGGTTTGGAACTTGATAGTAGAGCAGTATGCTAGTACAGTTCTGTCGTGTGTAGAAAGGAAGAAAGGAAGGAAGGAGGGAGGAGAAGGTAGGTACATGATTCCTGCTCACCAACTCCAGGACTAACTCATCTCTAGAAAGCAGTTTCCACCTTAAGTAGCACAAATGGAATGTGTTCCCTAAGAATGCTTGTCTGACCCGTGAACTTTCTTCCAACCAGCTGCCTTTTCTTTGTCTAAACTGTCTCCCTCCTGACCAATTTTTTTACTCAGGGTTGGACCCAGTGGGGGTTTAAATTTTTTACCCCAGCGTTTGCACCCAATGGGGTCTGGATTTGAGCATCTCTTCTGAACCTCACTGTAGCTAGGAACACAACATCTCTACAAGCCCACAGCTGCTGGAGAGAAGGCAGTAGAAACATAGTTGCTGTCCAAGGCGGAGAGATGTGGACTATTGGGACTTTAAGTTCCCTCCTTCCTCCCACCATCCACCACCTTCAGATTGGGATCCTTATTTATTTTTTTTTATATTTTTTTATTTTTTTGGTTTTTGGGCCACACCCGATGATGCTCAGGGGTTACTCCTGGCTATTTGCTCAGAAGTCGTTCCTGGCAGGCACGGGGGACCATATGGGGAACCGGGGGATCGAACCGCGGTCCGTCCTAGGTTAGCGCAGGCAAGGCAGGTACCTTACCTGCAGCGCCACCACCCGGCCCCCAGATTGGGATCCTAATTTGCGTTCCCCCCTAGACTGAATCCCCCAAAGCAGCACAGTTAAAGTTCCACTTACCTGGAGTCAGCTAAAAACTCCCTAAGTCAGACCAGGTCCTTACCTATGCTGGCTTCTCGCAGCCTTATTGTGCAAGGGGCCACCCGGTCTGCGTACAGGGAGTAGTTGGTACCCTCTCCCTTGCAAGAAACAGAATATCATCACAATTCAAATTTACTTCAGACCTCTCACCTATCACTGCAGTTTCTGGAGTTTCTGCCCAGGGCTCTGATACTTGGCAGCAAACTACAAAAAAAGGCAGGCTCCAAGGAAGCAGACCCACTGGTGGGACCTCAGGGCCTACCTGCTTGGGGAGAAATCAGCTCCGGGTGGGGTGGGATCTTCAGAACACAATGTTCCCTTTTGACAGGGATTCCAAAGAGTCCATTTCCTGGTAAGGGGAGCCCAGGGCCAGAGTGCACAGAGACTGGAAAAGGCCCTCAGGATTTATGAGCCTGCAAGAAACCCCTGTGCAGCTCGTGTAACAAGAGGGAGACGGAATGTTCTGTCACCACGTCAGGTTCTCATGCACTGGGCCTTCTGGAAGTGTTTTCGCAGTCTGAAAATTGAAGGCAGATGGAGGAGAGTGGCTTTGGTTCACAGGCACCATCAATGCTCCTTTGCAAATGCTATTCAAATCCTGTGAACCCAGAAGGAACTCAAGGGAAAAAAGGACACCTAACAAAGGAAATCTACCCCATGCAGAGCAGGCCTCTGAAAGGCCATTCTGATGGCTCTTCTGCCCCCACCAATCGATTAATCAGTCAATGCTGACTCATTACAGAGGGACATCATGTAGGAGAGAAGAATCTTCCTAAGCTTAGGAGGCTCCATCCCTGAGGTGCTTGCCTGGGACTTGAGCAGACCTTCACAGTTAATGTTTGGGGAAAAAGATCTCTGAGCTATTACTAGCAGGTCTGGATGAACTGCGGGGTGGGGGGTGAGGGTGGGGGTGGGGCGTCAATGCCCATACGGTTTAGTTAGGGAGGTTGGAGATTCTTTCCTCCAGCAAAGCCTAGGAGAGGGTGCTAGCTTGTGTGTTAGTAGGAAGAGCCTAAACACACCCAGCACAAGCAGGGACAACTAGACTCCAATAACCAGAGCATTCATGATGGAGGGTGGCTGATCAATGTGAGATGGATGAAAGTGATTGATGTTGGAAAATCTGTGATTCTTGCGCCCTCTCAGGTGCTCAGTAAAACGCTCCAAGGCAAATTTCCTAATGAAGCCACAACTCATTTGCACACAATCTCTGTTTCAACTGCCAGGCCTGCAGTGGCCAGATTTGGTTCATTTGTTTCCTTTCCTGGCTCTATCAGGATCTCCCAAGCGCTGCCAGGAACAGTCATCCAGCCCTGCCAGGTGTGGTCCAACCATCCCCCTACAAAAAAGGTACAGAAAAGAACCATCCTAGCTGACACAAAACAAAATCACTTTATTTGAGGATTTGCTTGCATTATTCATAGCTTTGCTTTGAGTCTCCATTTCTAAGGACTATGAGAACTTAAGGTTTTCCAGCAACTGTCAGTTTCCTCCATGTCAAAAGATGGAGAGTTAACAAGGTGGGTTTTTCTCTATGCTCTCTGTTGTAACTGTTCAACTTGGTGTGGATGCAGTTCCAGAATTGATGTAAATAAATTCAAGAGTTGTCATTCAAAGAAGACTATAGAGATGACACTAAACTCGAGGGTCATGTCTCTTCTGCAATGACATGGAATATTGTTCTTATTTTGATCACAAACTTCCTCCCACACAATTATGTGATCATATAAAAAATAATACAAAATATTTTTAGATTCTAGGACATCCAAAAGACAGGTTGCACGCTGGATTTCCAAGAGTCAAGTTTGTCCAGTCTTGGTTTAGGAGTAGCAGGATCCTGCTGGTGGTAGAAAGGAGAAAGCCTTGAATATAAAAACCTTTGTACATCGTTAAGTACAGACCTTTACCTCCTAGTTTAAGTTTATTTACTAATTCTGGCTTTGTATTTGTGTGTGTGTTTAGTTTTTAAATAGTTTTTAAAAATAAATGATCAGGAATGTGGCTTACAGGTAAAGCTCAGGCCTTGAAAGCAAAAAATTGGAGTTCAATCCCTGAACCTCCAAAGTTAAAAATAGTAAAATAAAGAATAATATGGAGATATGCAGATGGACATTCAAAGCTCCCCATATTTTTTTTCTCAAAAGTGTTAACTCTTCTGGGATATCTTCTTTTGGAGGGTCACTATCTGCTCTACAAGCAATATATTTACATGGCTCTTGTGAACTTATGTAGAAAAAAAGTTTACCATAAATTGTTAGTGTGCCAAGCAGCACATTTTAGAGAATTCTATCTATGTGTGTAATATTAACTATTAAAGAGAACATATAATCTAAATAGAAGATTTAGGCCATAAACCAATCTTTCCAAAACTGTGCTCCCTGTTTATTATTTTTTAAATGTATCATAAATGCTCAGCAACTTTAGTGCTTTTTATTTCCTTTCTTCAATGTGATCCTCTCCTGCTTATTCTGATCTCTTCCTACTAACCTTTCCACTTAGTGACATTTTACCCCACAGTCAGTCACTGTGTCACTGTGTGTACAACTCTTTCAGCACATTCACCTGGATTTTCTTCTTCTTCTCCAGTTCCCAACCTTGCCAAAGATGTGTCTGCTTTTGCAGGTGAATGGATGTCTATATTCACCTTCTAAGGTTTAGTTCTGACCTGTTTATACCTAGACAAATTCTTCTACTCTTTTAAGTTCTCAAATAATGTTGCCCTGGCACATCCGCTTTCTTTGATTTATATGTCACGTGCATAATTAGAGGAGCCTTAATTTGTGAGCAGATATGCTGCTAAACCATCTTAAAAAGCACTTAGCAAATAGCTCAAGGCCAAGAAGACATCTGAGAATATAATTACTTGAGAGTCAAAATCCTTGTCTTTTTAAATCATGAAAAGGGGTCAGGGTCAGAGAGATAGAGAAAAGGCAATTGCTTTGCACATGGACACCCTTGCTTCAATTTCTGGCACTACAAATGGTCCCCCAGCATCACCAGGAATGGCCCCAGAACAGCAGAACAGGACCAGATTAGTAAACACCATTGAGTCTCTCTCTCCCTTAAACACACACACACACACACACACACATGCACACACACACATACACACACACGCACACACACACAAAGAGGGCAAGGATAAGAGAAAAGTTGAAATAAAATTGGCAAGTAAAACAGAAAATTTGATAAGACAAACAACTGACTGTTTCAAGATGAAGGATAGCTAGATAGATAGTACAGTGAATAAGCACTTGCCTTGCACATTGCCAACCTAGATTTAGTCAGCAACACCTAATATGGTCCCAAGCCCAGTAGGAATGACCCCTGAGAGTAGTACTAGAAGTAAGACATGAGCATGACTCGGTATGACAAAAAAAAAAGGAAAAATGAAAAATGAATGAAAAGATTTTAAGAGAAAATATTAAAACATAAAAGCATGGCATAAAGTACTAGAATTGAGGCTCTTCACTAATAAAGTGACAGTCTCAGAAACAAACAAGTAAAAATATAATGTCAAAATGAAGAGAAAATATAGAATAATTACAGAGAATTCAAAACCAGGATAACATAAGGAAGAGAAAGAAAAGGTTAAGTAGAGAAAATTTATAAGGACAAAAAGAAATAAAATAAAATAAATATAATGACCAAAATAGAGCTTACACAAAGATGATCCCTCAAAGTAATAGGATTCCTAAGGAAAAGCAAAATAGATAACAGAATAAGCCATAAAAAATGATTCGGAAAAAAATCTTTCTTTAAAATAGTCATACTACATAGTTAAGAAAAGTATTGTCTAATTCCAAGGGCTATTCTAATAGTATGGTTGTATTTATTTATTTGTTTTCTTTTATCCCCCAGTGATGTCTCAATGTGGGGTGAGTGGTCAAGATTTCCTCTGTGCATAGCATCAGTGATTGCTCTGGTGTCAGAGATTAAATGCAGCACCTCCAGGCCCTTATTCTTTGGGGATTCCCTAAGGAAAACCAATAGAATCATGTAAGCACACGTGGAAGACACCAACATTTGAAAGCATAACTTGTGCTGTCCAGAAAGTGCCTTATATCACTGGGATATCTCCAGCCTCAAACAGATTCTCTGTATGTCTAAAAGGAAAAACAAATAGTGTGCAAGAAAAGATCCTCGAGGAAAGAAGGTGTGAGTAAGGAGTTTCAATTCATCTGGTCAACAGGCTTTTCAAGTATAAAGGCAACCAACTCTGACTCACTTGCAAGAATACAGGAAATCATATTCTCACCAGCCTTTTTCTTGGTAGTGTGTCTCAGACAACAAAATGACTAAAATCATTGATATGTTTAGGAGTGAATGTCAAAAAGTCTATTTCTTTTAGAAAGATTAAATGTGTATTGAAAGGAAGAGAGTAGATATATTCTTTATGTTCTGACAACACAGATATAGAACAATAAAAATTGAGGGGGAGATCACATACTATTTTTCCTCATCTTTTGGGGAATCACATTTATGAGGGCATTAAAATTAGTTCCCTGACACTGTGGGATAAGTGATGCAGAATTTAAATAAATCTAAGTGACTGATTACAATATTTCTATTTCTTTTTATCCTGATATTCTTAAGATAATTGAAATGAAAAAAAAAGAAGATACAAATGTAGTTTTTAATAAAAAATGCTTCCAATCCGATTCAGAACTTTGCAATACATTTGAATGAGAATCATTGGTATGATTATGCACATATCAAGTTCATATTAACATTTGTGATTTGTAGTTGAAATTATATTGATATTACTGTATCTACCCAACCATTCATCTTTTTATTCCATCAGTCATCACCAATCTTGTATTTATATATCTACCTAGGACACAGATTGTAGTCTTGGAATACTATTTTTTATTTTAAAGATAAAATAAGAGGGCTAGAGAGATAGTACAAGGGTTTAGGTATTTGCCTTGTATGCAACTAACTCCAGTTTGATTCCAGCACCACATACAACCCTCCAAGCACCGCCAGGAGTGGTCCCTGGGCACAAAGCTAGAAGTAAACCCTGAGAACAGCTAGCTGTAGCCTCCAAACAAAACAAAATAAAAATTCCCCCCAAACTAATAATAATAAAAATAAAATTTTTACCAAAATGGCTCATTTAATTATACTGATCTGAACAGAAAATTATGAATAAGCTTGGAGCATCTTGTCACACCTGATAGCCAAGAAACTATCACAGCCAACTAGGTTATGTAGTACTGCTGAGGTTATATAAAAGGGAGCCAGGAGCCAACTTGAAGAGACTCCAACTGATCACAGATGGTCCAATTCAAGCTTCAGTAATGCTAATAATTGTAATGGTTAAATCCTTCAAATTGTTTAAGTCCATGAATTTAAAGTAATATTTAAAGAGAGGAGATTGCCACCTATGGAAAATAAAAGGGAACAAATTCATTACACTGACAATAAAAGAAATAATTAGGTCATTATCCTACTTTTAATATATAAATGATTCCAGGAAGTAAGCAAAGAGAAAAGAATAGAAAGCATATTTTTAATGCATGTATGCCAGCTAATCAATGAAAAGAAATGACAGGACTAAAATCATCACTTTCCATCTCTATCAAATGAGCAGATGTAGGCAACAAGTTGGTAAGGTCACAGAAGACAACTAGATAAATGATACTCCAGGTAAATGGATACAACCCCACCATATTGTTTCTAAAGGGAATACATTTGAATCCTACTATCTAGATGGAGCTCAGGGTCTAGCAGCCAACTCACAGGAAGATGATAGAATTGCACCATTAGTGTTTGTATATTCAGCCACACTACATTATGAGCAATTCTATAGCTCAAATAGTACAGAGGTCCATGTAAAAGAAATATTGATGGAGGGAATACATGTAGATTTAAAGAGTCCTAAAGACAAATAAAAGTTTTAAAATTGAGGGAAGATTACCACTCATATCAAGGGATGTCACTTGGATGATAAGAACAACTTGTTAATTTTAAACACATTTCCTAGGTTATAGTGAACATAATAATGTAAAATTTACACCTTCCTAAGCCCAAGATTTTGACTATGCACAAAGGAGAAGCAGAGACTTTTTCTATAGTCAGGTATCATTACCATTCCTGCTAGCATCAAGATGTGTTGTGTTGTGTGTGTATGTCTGCTTGTGTGTGTGTGTGTGTGTGTTTGTGTGTACTTGGATTTGAAAAAGAAAGTCATGGAAAGTACATATGCAATTTGCTAAAAGGAGAATCATGCATTAATTAAAGAGAAATCACTTAGTCTTCTGAGTCAATATAATACCAAAGTATTAGGCTCAAACGCCCTCTAATAAGATTATCACAGATATTGTAAGGAAAATCAACATACGAGTTTAGGGATACAGGGACACTTGTGAGATTTCAGAAATTCCATGCATTCTGTCACTGACATCTTTCCAGGCTCTCCTTCCTGGTTACCATTTACTGATATCACTTAGTGTGGTGCCATTTGTTTTTTCTTATGTACGTCTTCACTTTCCATCATCCTCTCTAAGTTAGTTTCTCTCTGAGCCAGTTGGAAGGTTAGGTTTGGGAGCTATAGGCTGGGTGCCACTGTTTGTGGATAAATCACACAAGGATGGGTGGTGCACTGACCTGTGTTCAATGTTATTAAAGGTGCATTCTGTGATGAGGACTATGTGCTTTAAAGAATCCTTTACAAACTAATAATAGTCTATAATTAATTGATTCTTTGGCATTAAAAATTACAAAGTATAATATTATCAAGATGATTATATGTTGCAGAAAATTATTAAACTATATATTAGAGTGTATTGAGTTCTAATACCAGCTATGTAGTTAAAAAATAATCCTTCATCTTCTTAAACCATTTCCTCAAAGTAAAATGTGGGTAACACTAACAATTTAGGGACATTTTAGGATTTTAAAAGTAAATGAAAAATTTCAGGCTAGAATATATATGTGGGAATCTTTTGACAAATAAAATATTATATTTAGAATATAGAAAATTGATCATAATTCATCATTAAAACCTACTTAGAAAATGGTCAAGATAATTATCCAGAAATTTCATTGAAGATGATATACAGATGGCAAATAAATGCACAAAAAGCTATTTGGCACTGTTAGTCATTAAAAATAATGCAAATTTAAGGCACAGTGATATCACTCTGAGCTTATCAGCATGACAAAAATTAAAGGTACTGGTAAATACCAAATACTGGTAAGGATACACAGAAACTGGATAACACATACATTGCTGGAATATAAATGTAAAATAGTGTAACCTGTTATTATAAAGTTTTATAAAATTGTAAATAAAATTATAATATAATACAATAAATATAATAAATAACATTATAAAATTCGGGGGCAAGTACCTATGTCTGTGAAAATAAATTTTAATTTCTCTAGGAAAACCAAACTCCGGTTTCTGTTTGCATAGCCAATCCACTTATAGTTCTGAAGGGAAGGGAGTTTAAAAATTATAATAACTATAAATATAATTTATATTATATATTATATAGAGAATATATATTATATATAGAATATTTTATATAGAATATATCCCTTAGGTAATTGCTAGAAAAACAAAGTAGGAATATCCATGCCCATAGTAGTATTCAGCACTGAATGAAAATCTGGCATTGATATACATATAAATTAGGATGAACATTAACAAATTATGTAAAGTAAAAAAAAGTCAGTATGAAAAGGATTGAGGTATATCCATTCTGTTTCACTACAATGAAGGAACTAATTGATTAGCAGATAGATGATCAGATTTCGATTTCTCACTATTGGAGTGAGAGGTAGAGATAAATTAGGGGGAAGTGAGCCATTTGATCTAAAATGATCCATATGATGATGTACTAGCATTAGAGAAGTCAGTTAAGATAGATTCTTTCCCAAAAGTGAGTGATACCATCTTCTGGTGGGGCAACAGTATTATCAGGATGATGGTAATACCTTCAGTTTCATTTGGGGTAGATTTCCAGGGTTTCTGGCTGATAATTTTCCTTCTGAAAGGTGTGCAATAGGCTAAATAAGTCTGGGAATCTCTGTTTCAACTTAATACAGATACAGTTGTATAAGTGTAGAAATATTCATATATAGTATATACAAAGGTTAGTAGACATGCATATATTTAGTTGCTTTTCCAGATGAAAGAACCAATGTTACACCTTACAAATGTGCACAAAAGCCCAAATCCTAGTTTCTAATACCATTCTTTTGTAAAAAATAAATAAATAAATATAAATAAAAAATGTAATTGATAATCATTGGAGAAATAGCTCTGACAGAAAATTTAAAAGTTAAGCTTATAGTGACTTCAGGCTCGGAATTTCTGCGACTCTACGCCTGCCCAGTGTGGCCTGACTGCGAAAAAAAAAAAAAAACTGTGAGTCCTCTCCGTGTGTTTCTCTCTCCTCTTCTGTTGCCCGCAACTCTTGGGAGTAGGCCGAAAAGAGGTTGCAGAAGAGCACAGCTGCTCCACTTTGCTAGGTGGCTGTGTGCTCTTCTAAGGAAAGAGCATCATGACAACAAGAAGAAAAAAAAAATCACACTAAGGACTGTTCTGGATCACTGTCTTCTTTCTCTCTGGACTGTCTTCTCTGCTACGTGCTTGAGCCTAAGATTTGATACTGTGTGAGGCCTCATCCACGGAGGACTCCACTCCCTTGTAGGAATCGACACACCCAGAAAGGGTGGAACCAGAGGAGTGTGGCTGCATACATCATTTAGCCAATGAATACCACCACAACATGTAGCAAAACACACAATACAAGTGTGACAATGAGGAAACAACACAGGCCAGCGTCAGACATAGAGAACGACGATGACAATTCTGATGACCAGATAATGACAAACAAACTATTCAATCTCTCAGATAAGGACTTTAGAAAAGCAATATGGAAGATGCTGAAAGAACTCAAAGAAACCATGGACCGAGTTGAACAGAACACTAATAAGAACCAAGAAAATATGATAACAGAAATCACAAAACTCCAAACTGAAATAACATGTCAACTAACAGGCCAGAAAAACTCAGTAAATGAATTGAATGACAAAATGGATAATCTCAACACCAGGGTAGAAGAAGCCGAGAGTAGAATTTGGTACTGTGGAAGATGAGGTAAATAACAACTCCATACAGCTGGAGAGAATGGAAAATAAACTTAAACAAATGAACAGACAGTGGAAAAAATAGTCAAAGATTGGGAACAGATGAAAATAGAAGTCTATGATAAGATCAACAGAAACAACTTAAGAATCATTGGAGTCCCAGAGATACAGGAAGAAAATTTCCAGGAAGAATCAACAGTCAAGAACATCATTAAAGAGAAACTTTCAAAGCTAAAGAATATATGTGATCAAATCCTGCATGCCCGAAGAGTACCAAACAAAAGAAACCCCAGAAAAAATACTCCAAGACACATCCTAGTCACAATGACAAATCCCACAGATAGAGACATAATTCTGCAAACAGCAAGATCAAAAAAGGAAATTACAATCAAGGGAGCATCCTTGAGATTTATAGCAGACCTGTCACCAGAAACACTCAGGCCAGAAAGCAGTGGTGCAACAAGACTGAATGAAATGAATGCTTCACCTAGAATACTGTACCCAGCAAAACTCACTTTCCGGTTTGACGGAAAAATACATGGTTTCACAGACAAAAAACAGCTCAGAAACTTAACAGACTCAAACCCACTCTTAAGAGAAAAACTGAAAGACCTAATTTAACACAAGACTAAACAAAAGACACACCAAATTTCGAAAAAAAGATGGCATCAAATCCCAGGACAATTCTTTCAATGTCAATGGACTAAATGCACCAGTTAAGAGACACAGAGTGTCTAAATGGATCAAAAAACTGAACCCAACTTTCTGCTGTCTACAAGAAATGCACCCGAATAGTCAGAACAAACATAGACTCAAAAGAAAAGGCTTGAGGAAAAATATCCAAGCAAACAACACTGATAAAAAAGCTGGAGTGGCCATACTAATATCAGATAATGCAAACTTTATACTCAGGAAGGTTGTAAGGGACAAAGATGGACATTATATATTAATCACGGGGTATGTAGAGCAGGAAGAAATCACGCTTCTAAACATATATGTACCGAATGAGAGTCCAGCAAAATATTTAATACAATTATTGACAAAGCTGAAAAATAACATCAACAGCAACACAATTATTGTGGAGGACCTCAACATGGCTTTGTCAACAATGTATAGGTCAACCAGACGGAAACCCAGCAAGAATATACTGAACCTGAGGAGAGAAATGGAAGAAAGAGGCCTAATGGATATATATAGGACACTTCATCCCCAGAAACCTGGATACAGATTCTTCTCCAATGTACATGGGACATTCTCCAGGATAGACTACATGCAGGCACATAAAACATATCTTCATAATATTAAGAGGCTAGAAATTTTGCAGGCTACCTTTGCTGACCATATGCTCTGAAATTATTTGTGAATTCCAAAGGAACAAACAAGAAAAACTTTAACACTTGGAAGTTAAACAGCCTCATACTGAATAACCAGTGAGTCCGAGATTAAATCAAAGAGGAAATCAAAATATTCCTGGAAACAAATGATAATGAAGACACAAACTATCAGAACTTATGGGGCACAGCAAAAGCAGTACTGAGAGGAAATTTTTTTTTTTGGTTTTTGGGTCACACCTGGTCATGCTCAGGGGTTACTCCTGGCTCCATGCTCAGAAATTGCTCCTGGCAGGCACGGGGGACCATATGGGGCACCGGGATTTGAACCGATGACCTTCTGCATGAAAGGCAAATGCCTTACCTCCATGCTCTCTCCCGGGCTCCTGAGAGGAAAATTTATAGCTTTGCAAGCACACATCAGGAAGGAAGAAGGGGCTTACCTGAGTAACTTAATGACGCAGCTCATAGAACTAGAAAGTGCTCAACAAATGGACCCAAAATTTGGGAGGCAGAAGGAAATAACAAAGCTGAGAGCAGAAATCAATGAAGTGGAAACCCAAAAAACAATTCGAAAGATCAACGAAAGCAGAAGTTGGTTCTTTGAAAAAATAAACAAGATTGATAGACCACTGGCAAAACTAACAAAGAAAGAGAGAGAGAGAGAAACTTGATAACTAGTATTAGGAATGATAAAGGAGAGATTACTACTGATATGGCAGAGATTCAAGGGGTAATCAGAAACTACTTGAGAAGCTCTACGCCACTAAAAATGAGAACCTGGAAGAAAAGGATAAATTCTTGGTCTCTTATAATCTTCCACAGTTTAAAGAAGAAGATGTAGCATATCTAAACACCCCATCACTATTGATGAAAATAAAATGATAATCAAATGTCTGCCCAAAAACAAAAGCCCAGGCCCAGATGGATTCACTAATGAATTCTTTCAAACATTCCAAGAGGAACTACTACCAATCCTGGCAAGACTCATGAAATCGAAAAAACGGAAAAACTTCCAAATACCTTTTATGAAGTCAACATTACATTGATACCTAAACCAGACAGAGATGCAACAAAAAAGAAAATTACAGAGCACTATCATTGATGAATGCAGATGCAAAGATCCTCAACAAAATTCTGGCAAATA
>PVKC010030786.1:0-14728 GCA_004027635.1 Crocidura indochinensis
ACGTTCTTTGCTGGGTGGGTGAAGTTTCGGAAAAGGACTGCTGGGTACCCTAAGTTTAAACCAGGCCTCCTGAAAACAGTGAATGCATTTAGCCTGTTGAGTTTCTCCATCTCTCCAGTCAAGAGATATATTAAAGATATTGAAGAATAATAAGATGAGAGAAAGAAGAGGAGGGAGGGAAAGGATATATATGCATATATATGTATGTGTGTGTGTATAGTAGAGAGAGGGGGGGGAAGGGAAGAAGAGAGGGGAGACAGTGCTCAGTGGGCTGAATACTTATGTTGGAAAACCTAATTTGATCTTCAACACCAAACGATCCTCTGACCATCTCTGGTTGTGCCATCAAAATAAGCAAGATACCCTCAATAGAAACTTCGATGGCCAGAGCAATAGATCAATAGGTAGGGCGTTTTCCTTGCATGAGACTGACCTGGGTTCCATCCCAGCATCCCATATGGTCCCCTGAGCCAGCCAGAACTGATTTTGAGCACATAACCAGGAGTGATTTTTGAGTGCCATCGGGTGTGGCCCACATAAAAAACAAGAAGAAAATCAGAAGAAACCCTCAAAAGGCTTATAATCTTAAATTCAGGACTTACGTGTATGAAATATTATAAAGTTTACACAATACTGTTAGGTGTCAGATAAGGTATATGAAAATTTAGAGAAAAGGAGGTCTGTAGGTCATGAAATCTTCTAAATACAGTATTTGGGGAAAGTAAGTTAGAAATATGAATAGAAATTTTAACTATTATAGGTGTAATGTTTCTGAATTGAATGGAAGTCAGCCAAACTTTGAACAGAATTCTCGACATTTTTATGACGAGGGCTCCCCACCCCAACCCGATTTCCTTCCTGTGGTCCCTATAATAAAGGTTAGCCTCCTAATCTTATGTCATTTTCAGGAAATTATGAAAAGTTTAAATGTGACCACAATGTAGGGTATGTGAATGTAATGTGAGGTTTATACAGTAGTCTACAATTTCCTGAAAATGGTAATTTTTCTTGCCTCATTGTACTTCAACATCTCATAATTGCTCATTCCCTCCTAACAAGCTGTTAATGTTTTTTTTTTTTTTTGATTTGTTAGACTTATCTCTTTTTGCTTTGTCTCTTATTATCATTATTTGTCATCTCTTTTATATTTACTCCTCTGTTTGATTTCATATTTTTGGAATTCCCCAGGATTCCATCTTGGCTTCACTCATTTACTCTTGCTTTTCTCTTCCAGAAAAGAGAAAATATAAATATATAATATTTATATTAGAAAATATAAATATTTCTTTTTTTCTGATTTCTTGCTCAGAACAAACTTACTGTTGTTATTGTTGCTTTGGGGCTATACTCAGCGGTGCTCCAGTTACTCATGGCTGTGCTCAGAAATCTGGTGGCAAGCTCTGGAAACCATTTGGGATGCAGGGTATTGAACCTGAGTCAGCCACATGCAAGGCAAACACTCTACCCACTGTGCTATCACTCTGGCCCAGAATTAACTTACTTGACTTTTTAATTAGATGCTTCTTTTGTAGGAATGTTGACAGCAAAACTCTGCAGTGATTGATGATTCAGTATTAGGATGTGATTCTTCTTGGGTCATGGTGTCTTCAGGGGACACCAGGGCCACACTCACAGTGCGTGGGTGCCATTAGGGCTATGATGGCAGTGCTAAGAATGCCACTGTTTCCAGGGATTGAACTAAGGTTACTTACATAAAAGACATCTACCCTAACCCCTATTCTATTTCCCAGCCCTACTTTCATTTTGACTGTGTATAAGTACTATTTTTTTCTTGTCACTGAGGTATCTTAAATCATATACTCAAAATTTTATGTTTCCCTACCCAAGGAGTTTCTACTGCAGCTTCCTTATTAAATTAAATATACTTGTAACTTTCTGTTATCTTTGTTATGTTTTTCTTTCATGCTCTATCAGTAAGTTGTGTGACTTCAGTGTATGAAAAACATTTAACCCAATAGTTCTTTACTATTTTCCTCTCTCTCATCCTAGTCCAAGCCACCATCTTTCCTTATTGAGACTAGACTAGCTGATTTGCTTCGCTTCTCACTATAATCTAAGTATCCTGAATAATATTGTATAAATATTACTGTAAGACTGATCTTACTATAGAATAACCTCCAATGGATTTTCTTTATAGTTACTATAAATACCCAGTCTCTCCTGTAGATTAAAGGACCTACATGATCAGATAGATTCCTTCTAGCTCTTTCTCATCTGCCCTCCCATCTCCTCCCACATCACTAAGTGTGGCTTTGGTGGTCTTTGAGAAGTGCCAGGTATAGTTACCATTCAGTAATTTTAAAAAGTTGCTCTGATTTTGTTGATTTCCAAATTCTGAGTCCTAGGTGAAAATGCAACTAGTTTGAAGGAAGTTCTTTTTTTGTTTTTTTTTGTTTTTGTTTTTGTTTGTTTTTGGGCCACACCCAGTGATGCTCAGGGGTTACTCCTGGCTATGCGCTCAGAAGTCACTCCTGGCTTGGGGGACCATATGGGGCACCGGGAGATCGAACCGCGGTTCGTCCAAGGCTAGGGCAGGCAAGGCAGGCACCTTACTATTAGCGCCACCGCCCGGCCCCTGAAGGAAGTTTCTTATAGCAATTAATGTTCTATAGATTTCAGGGTCTTCTGTTTGGCTGAAGCCATATTTCTACTCTTACAGCATTCATGAGCATAAACAGTTGTTGCATATTCCTGTATTTCTAAGATTTATATCTCATATGGAATTGAAACAAATCTTTGAGTGTACATCTAGTACCATAATTGGAGTGTGATAAATTTGAAAAATCTAGTTCTTCTGGAGAAAATGCCTATACAAACAACAGCATATGGCTTGTGAAAATTTTTATGTATGCAGAACATTTAGAGTTGAAGTTTAAAAACACCTTGGTAGAGAAGGAGTTAACAGGTTAGCTCCCCTGGTTGTTCTCAGCATGCTCTCTTGCCTTTAGGAGCTGGAAAAGATGATAACATTGGGCCCGGACATGCCTGTGTAGAGGTTATAGTACTCCTGGGGTTTTTGCAGCTCGCTGAAAGCAAGCTAGAACTTGTTCATCTCAGAGTTCCTTGTTTTTCTTTCAACCCTTTCAGTGCCCTGCAGGAGTCATTAAATCAAAACTTCATGCTGATCATCACCCACCGAGAAGTCCAGCGGGAGTACAACCTGAACTTCTCAGGAAGCAGTACCATTCAAGAGGTGAGTTATGTCTCACAGCTAAGGAATAAAGGTAACTCATTATAGCTATTGTTGACCCTGTTAAAGAGAGCTTATCGGTTCTGGTTGGAAACTCTTTATGTTTCATTATTGGGTTCTTAATTTTAATTAACTGGAGCATAAATGATTACTGTGGATATATTAAATGACTTGACCCAGAAAAATAAATGTTATAAATGAGAGCTTTTGATGAGTATTTAAAATATCAACTAAAATAAAAACATCTGTTTTTTTAAACAAATCTCATTATTATGTAATATACTTCATGACTTCATGGTGATTATTTTAATTTTTAACATTATTGACTACACACATTTTAGCATATTTTCTCTCTCTCTCTCTTTTTTTTTTCTTGCCTATTTTCAAAAAGAATTTGAGATTTTCCCTAACCAGCTCAACCCAGTCATATGTATAGTATCAAGGTTGCTGTTGGAGACTGTCACTCTTATCTCAGAATATCTGAGAAGATACTAATAGAGTCAACATTTTTTTTTCAATATGGCCAACCAGGACCACTGTTTTGAAAAAGAAACTCCCCTAAGAGAGAATGGGTACTTTCTTCCCTCTGGTCCCACCCACTAAAAAGAAAGCAATTTGTCTACATTGGGGGAAATGTATAAGGCTGTCAAAAGACTTAGGTTTAGAAACACTGAAATTGACAACTATATCACATTACCCTTTGTAAGTGGTGAAGACAAGTCATTTATCTAGTGATGTTTATAAAAATAGAATCAATCATTGGTTAATATGAAATATTTAATATCTTTTTATATTTTGTAGCTTAAAATAATTAGTAAAGCCATATTGTAAGACCAAGTTATTTTGACCCTAATGGTGTTCAGAATTATATGAGCTGTTTTAGTAGTGGTTAAACTGCTAATGAGTTCCTTTTTGATATTTTGCCAATGAATTTTACTTCTGAATTTGGCATAACTATTTTATTTACCCCTTGAAGAACTTATTGAAAAGTAAATTCTGAAAATTTTCCTTGGCTCTTAATTATTTTAATCATAGATTTAATCTGTTTTCCCAAGATTTTAAGTATATTAATTGCCATTTTATTGTTAATCTCTATAATGGATGCTCTATTTTTTAAATTAAAAATTTTAATTCCTTAAAGAATATGTTTTTTACATTAGAAATTATGTTTAATTGTGCTGAATAATAATTATTCCAAAAACCTCATGATATTAAAATATAAATCGTCTATTAAAATAATTAATAAGGATTTTTAGTTTCAAAATAAACTCCAACTTAACCCATAAGAGCAGATATAATAAGAGGCAATCTGTTGTTGATTTATTTTTTAAAGATTAGTATAATATATGATGTATAAATATACTAGAGAACATTTTTATTTTTGATTGAAATTTTTATTGTGAAAATGTTACTTTTTATAAAAAATATTTTATTGCTTTAGATTGTGTTTCAGCTTTCTCCCACAAGAGGGCAGGAAGGACTATTAAACCAATAGTCTAAAAATGCTGTTCAGTGTTTTCAAATTAGCTTCTCTTATATTAACAAAAAGGAGCATAATGGCCAAGTTATTGTTTGATTTACAGATAATTGGCATATTGCAGGGAGGAGACTTAATTTCACCCTTTTAAATTAAACAGGGAGATTTAAAAAGACATAAAATATTCATTAATGTTCGGTGATTATAAAGTAGTGGCATATATTTATTTTGCCTTTATTACTGTTTCGATGGGAAAATACTGCAAATATTTCCGAAATCGAGTTGGCCATACTGACAAGTTGAAATGTTTAAGCAGCGTTAATGCAATCTGCTCACACCTGATATCCTATGCAGAATGATTCAGAATGACTACATCAATTATTAAAAGAAATATTAAAATTCAGTAAAGGTGCCATTGTATGCCACAGTTGGCTGAAACTGTTCTCCATGGCCTGATATTTTGATTATTAATGTATTTTAGGCTTCAAGGACTTGAAAAACAGTAAATCTTTTTATACCATTTTCTACGAGAAAATGACCTAGAAATATTTTAGCAAAGAATGATATACTTACAGATTTCTTTTAAGAAGTGAGGTTTTGGTTTTTTTTCCCCCCACTTTCTTCCAATTAAAAAGTAGATTTAAAATAATGTTCGGAAATTGTCATTTTGAGGAAAGTATTTGCTTTTTGCTCCAGCATCAGGTATTTTTCAGTGAATATATTGGCATACCTATGTATAGTTGAGAAAAAGAACATGGATTGTGTACTCTAGAATCACACTCTACAGTATAGGCCAAGTCCTAATACTTTTCTCCTTCAACTTGTGGCTTTATGGCAAATGTGTATATGGGGAGGAGGGGACCTGGAGGTCAAGGTGTTCTCTTTCCTCTGCTGAAGCCTTGCATTCCACAGTGATACTTATGTTTGTGCTTTATGAGTGGCTGTTGAATGACTGAAAGTCATTTTGTATCATGATAAAACAAATGAAATCTTGAAATAATCTTGCGATTTTTATAAATGGTAGAATTCTGTTACAAATGTGAAGTCTCAGTGATACACAGAAATTATAAGTTAATTTTTGTCACTAGTTCTAGAAATGTTTTTATTGTTAATAGATTCAAGATGAATTCTATCTATATGTGAGAAAAGAATTAATTTAAACTAATTTTTCTAGTAAACTACTCTGTTACTTTTGCTTTTATTTAAAAATAAAATAATGTTTTTGTATTTTTATTTTTGGAAGCTTTTTGTCATATTTTTCTTCAGAAGAAAATTTCTGTTAAGTGACTGGGGTTGAAAAAGTCATGATTTCTATTTTTAATTTGGCAAAATCATGAAAAAATTTCCAAATAAAAAGTTGAACTTCAGTACAGTTTGAATTTTAAATAAACTGTGACCATATGTTTATGCAAGTTAGTGGTGATAAACCAATAGTTGTACAAATGTTTGTGAATTTTGGTCTGATGGTCTCTGCCTTACAATGCATGACTTATGTCCTTTACTCATTCTAGATTTTAATTTAAGCTAGTTTTATATTGAGGTTATATTTCTTAAAGCTCTTTACAAATCCTTCCACTTAAATTATTCTCATGCTTGCAGAAAAGTCAGTGCTATTATAAAAAGTCCATAATGTAAAGTTAATTACAGGTGTTCAAGTATGTAAAAACCTTTTCTATTTTTACATAACATTATAGTTTAAATATTAATATAGCAATAACTATGAGATCCTATATCCTACCTTTTAATTGATACATTAATTAATTAAACTACTTGTTATGCTTTAAAATAGTTTCTATAAAGATTTACATAGCTTCCTTTAATGCATTTTCAAGCTGAAAATTTATATTTTTAAGTTGCTGACTGTAAAGATTCTGATTATTCTGTCTAATGCTATTAAAGATTTGTAGTTACAAATAAACATGGCATTGGTTAATGGGGAGGAAGATTGATTTGCCTACTGCAAAGCCTAAACCCAGGTGTGGAAAAGGATATAAAGTCCTGAAATCAAGCCAACTTTTCCTGGAAACTAATTCTTTGTTGTCCATTTTTCAAAAATAATAACAAAGCTTCTATTAAGAAAAATATCCACTTAAAAAATAGATGTTATACATACTTAAGAAATATACACATAAGCCAGAAAAACAGAGATAAGAAATCTTAGTATTTTTGGTGTAGAATCAGAATATTATTTATTTGTTATATTGAATGATTTAAATCCTCTTCCAAGTTTCACTTTACCCCAGAATTCTCACTGTTTTTATAAATGTTGATTTTCTTCTTTCTGGGAAAATTGACAACCTATAATGCTATCTTGCATGAAATAGTAAAACATTTTTCTATCAATACAAGTGATTATCACTTGGGAAGCCAATGGTTGGAATTAGTCTGAAGTGAACTAAATACACGTATCATATTTGTTTTGAAAAACAATATTGGTTTATTAATTGTGAAATCATGAAAATAATTATGATTCAGAAAAAACACTGAAATTCACATCAGATTTTGTATCTTAATTTTCTTCTTGCTTCTTTTGCAACTTTTTTGAGTAATATATATTTCAAACTCTTCTTTAATGCTAAAATCATTAACAGTAAATTAAATATGTAGTCTTTTATAGATTGAACTAATGAGTAGTTTTCTAGTACTGAGCTGATTCTAATTTCCTAACATTCCCCTTCTGTGAATGTTTTAAATATAGTTGTTGGTGGGGTTTTTTGTTTTTGTTTTGTTTTGTTTGTTTTTCAATATGTGGGGGTTGGGGGTGCTGGCACAAAACAAGTGTTGGGAAACTGAAAATGTGCATATGCAAGAGGGTAAATTAAATTGTATGCTTATTTAAGGAAAAGTTTAAGTGGTTTGTTTTTACTACAAGGTAAATGGCACATATATACCCAGTTTGAATGAACCTGTTTTAATTAGCATATGTCAGTTTGATTTTAAAAATATGGATCACTAGTGAATCTTAGTTATAAATGAGAAATAAAATAATTTTCAAGGAACTGAGCAATTTAGGCCTTTATTAACACTCAAAATGGAGATTATGCTTTTAAGTATGCACATATATCATTTTTAAAATTGTGTTTATAACTGTCAATTTCAAATTAACAAATAAGTAACGATCATTTTATAGATATTTGGATTTTTGTGATTCTTAAATCATTTCCTTAGGAAATAAGTTTAAGTAATATTTAGTGTGGTTGCTTGGAACTAACAATTCTTTTTTGCCTTCTGAAAGTATAAAATAATCTGTATTGTAAATTTTTAACCAGTGTATTTCTTTACCTATATTTTAGATAGATAGAATCAGCGAATTTTTGCTAAGAATTAAGGACAGTGTTTTTCAGTTCTTTGTTACTTAAGAGATGTATATTCTAACATTTTCTGGGCCAACCAGGTTTCCTAATCTGTGATTTGTGTGTTGGTAATATTGAAATGTCTGTGGTAAGAGAAATTATGTTCAGCTATCAAAGACTAATAAACATAAGACATTTTTATATGCAAGAAAAGGCAGAGAGTAAATAATTGCACTGGTGACCAATACTGTAATAATCCTGTTTTACAATATGCACTTGACAGGTTGTAATAGTGCTAATTGAAGAGACTAATTCACACTTGCTTCATTCTATTCAAAGGCAAAATCAGCAGCTTGTTTTGCTTTTGACCAGATGGTCCTCATGAACACCTACTGTGCACTTTAAGTGCTTTACTAGAATTACAAAGGCTGGGGGCTGCGTTCGACTCCAAATGATTTGAGAAGAGAGAGAGAGAGTGGGAGAGGGAGAGAGAGGGGGAAAAAACCCTCTGTGCTCAATGGATTTGGTGCAAGTAAATTAATTCTAGTGGACCCATTACATACTGAGCCCCCTTTTCAAAGCTCTGAGCCTCCTCGCTTGCTCTGTAGCAATGAGAAAGAGAAAGAGAAAGGCAGATTACTGCAAACAGAAATAAAAAAAAGGAGTATGAAAGGGAGAAAAGAGGCCTTGAAGCCTTTCATATCATTTAGGTTTTTCAAGTGCGTTATTTTTGGGGAGGGTGGATATATGAAAAGCCAATTGGAGTTTTTTTTGTTTTAAAGTGCTCTATTTAAGCACCATGAATATAGGCGCAAGAGC
This sequence comes from Crocidura indochinensis, assembly GCA_004027635.1. Taxonomy (NCBI): domain Eukaryota; kingdom Metazoa; phylum Chordata; class Mammalia; order Eulipotyphla; family Soricidae; genus Crocidura; species Crocidura indochinensis. The sequence goes on from PVKC010030786.1 coordinate 8,801, forward strand.
AACAGTTGACTGAGTTTACTGTGGTGAAGCTTTGTGCCCGAGGATGAATCAAATTCATTATATTCAACTCTTTGTGTTTTAATGTGAATGTAGGGTTAGTTTCACAAGACTGTGTCTGTTTAGGATAATTATAATTTAATATTTTCCTTTCATAAAGTTATCACTGTAGATGTCTAAAATTTTAATCAAAGCAGATTTTGTACATTGACTTTGAAGCGCCCTGGCAGTTTAAGATTCAAAGGAAAGCTTTTTTAGTTTTCAAAAGAAAAGAAAGGCTCATTCTAATGGCATTGAAGTAGAGATTATTATAACTAATTAGAAGTCACACATCTGTTAGCTTTTGGTTTGTGACTTATTTTTTTTTTAGTAAAATATATACTTAAAAATATATTGCTGTTATTGAGTGAACCCAAAGATGAAATACATTTAAAATCATTTATTTGAGCCAGCAGAATTTGTAAATCTTTTTTACATGGGCCCATAAAAATATGAAATCTTAAATATTAGTTAGAATTATAGTTAGGCTGGAATATATTCCTAAATAAGATGTTTTTATGTAATTCTTGCTAGTATAAATCTGATTGTCAAATTACTATGAGATAACAGGAAAATATAAGTAAACCCAATTCCTGCAAATTTCTAGTTATTAATTTTTAAATTTGTTCTGTACAGTGTTGTAATTTGGAGTACTTATAATACTGAAAGATAAATTTTGTATTCTTAGCAAAGTGAACTAAGACTAAAAATCACACACAGCAGTACATGTAAGTTATTTTGTACGTTTTTATACTTTAAAATTTAATTCTCATGCTGTGTTTTTTGTAAGAGGTGTTTTGTTGATGGCATATACTACTAAACCTATTATCTATTCCTAATGAATACAACAAAACACATCAATAGTATAAAGTTTAATAATATTTTAAAATATTTTATAGAAATACTGTTTTGAAATTTGATCTTGTTAAGTGAATGTCTTTTCAAACGCATAAATTAATGTATGCTAGTATGTGTTCATTGTGTTTTTAATAAATAACATGAGCATGCTTTAACAATATTTCAAATTTCATTTTTCAAAAACTTTCAATGATGAGTAGGCATGCCTTTTTGTTATTTAAAATTTTTTTGATTTCTTCCTATAAATGTGGTCATTATCTTGGGGACTTTTTCATTGAAATGTAGGCTGTAGTTTGGGGAGGAATATAAAGGGAATCCCCAAACTTTGAACCAACAAAACATCCAATGAAATTTATAAGTAATGAGGTGTTAATGAGTTGTTACCCTTGGGGAACAAGGATTTCAAGAAAAAAATTGAATGATTGGAGAAAACTCACAGAAAATAATTTTTGCTGTAAGCTATTTAAATAAAGGTAAGACCACTAAATTCCCTTTCTTGTAGGTATCATAAGAAAATATCTTTAAAGCCTCAATTAGCAGAAGTGGATTGATCATGACCTGTTAGTCACTTATTGAGGTTGAGCTAGTTTTTTGGTTTTATAGACAAACTAGTTAGGATCTTTCTCTTCATGATGACTTTATTTCAATATTAGAACATTAATCCCTAGATTCCTGAATGCCAGAGATTGGTTCTCTTCTCTAGAGAAACTAGTTGAAAATTACTACAATTCTCTTACATTCCTGGGAAAGTATCATATTACTTAAACAGGGAAACATTTTAACATTTAAATCTTCTTTACCCTTAAATAAGACTAATAATCTCTGCATTCTCTTCCCACTCCCTCCCTCCCCACAGTGTGGGTGTGTGTGCAAAAGGATGGTAATAATATAAAGTGCTTACAAACATAATTTCAGATCTATTAAGAAAATGCCAGCATGTAGAAAATTATTTACACATATATTCTTTTGTACTAATAGTTTCTTGGCTGTAATCTCTTAAAAGATCTCTATGATAACCTTTTTTCCCTGATAAGTCTGTTTATGTGCTTCAATACCCAATCAAGAAGTCATTTTCTTCAATCGTGTTTAGTATGAGAAATATACGTTAAAAATTCTTTTCTGCTTAATTTAGGACTCTCTTACTGTTTCCTTCAAGATATTTCTATTATTTATTAGTTTTTTTTTTTTAAAGAAAAAACCCTTAAAAGCTCATAGCAAATATTTTCTTAAATGACAAAATGTATTCCTTGCTTTGTGGTCATTGCGTGACTAGACAGTAGAGTGCTGGATTGTTTTAAGGTTTTTACAGCTGCAAGGCAAAAGCATCTGCTCATTGCAAAGCCGGCATTGTTTAATTTTGACACTGACTTTTCCATGCATCTTGTACCAAGCACTGGATTAGATGCCACTAAGATGAAATTTGTGTTAAGTTGCTCCCAAAGTGCAGCTGTCTTCATATATAGCCTTGTAGCTTAACCAAAACAGACAGACATAGGATCAACAGAATCTTTGTACGGGGTCATTTCACTAGGCTAGGAAGGCTCAGAGGAAGAATACTAATGATATTATTTATCATGAATAACTGTGAAATTAGTTTCTAGGCTGGTTTAGTATATGCAAAAGTACTCCCTTCTCCTTTAGACCATAGAACCATTATTAAATATTTGATTTTTAAACTTGTGTGTAGTGGTCCAATATTAAAATGCCTGTCTATGTGATTAAGTACTATACTTCCATAATAAGTTGGAAGGATAAAATGAGTTTATTGGTCACTAAAGTACTAATTGACTGAAAATAAAGCTCATTCTAAAATAGCTCTGCTAAAAATCTTGAAAAGTGGACATTTTTATAGAATGATAATTTTTCTTTAATGTTTCAAGTGAATGAAAAATGAAAGAGCACCTCACTTCCCGGGTTTCCTGGGATTGTGTGAATTTCTACCCAGCTGGTCCAAATTGATTGATACAGGGCCAAATATTTGTCTGCCTACATTTCAAAGTCTATAATTTGCTAATGAATTGTGGTAATAATCTTTCATCATACATGAAAGATTTAGCCAAACAATTTGCTAAGTATGTATTTTGATCATAAAATTTTTGGACTTACACCAAGCTTTACATCTATTTTACAGCTCGTGCTTTGGGGTGGAGGGAAAGTAGGGGGAGATAATACTGAACATGGACACTTGAAGGAAAGGAATGAAGGGAATGAGAGAAAAAGTTATTTGGAAAATAATAATGCTGGGAAAATTCTTATCTTAAGTGACATTTGAAAACAAATTATATTAGCACTTAGAGCATAAAATAGAATTTTTTGAAAGATAGAATTGCTTTAGCCTATAGTGTCCAGAGTGTTATAGCCAGGTAGGAGTAGTCATGGATATATGGACCTTTTTTCTTTCTTTCCCTTTTTGTGTGTGGTGGTATAGTGGTAGTGGTTAAAGATATTCTACACATTGATTAGTATGTGATTTCTTAGAAAATTTAATCTAGAAAATGTGTACTGTAAACTTTTAGCTAACAAAAGTTAGCTGCCCAAAATTAGAAAGTTGAAACACATAAAACTAAAAGTCAGATGCTTGATAGGGTTGATTTAAGATTTAAAAACAAGTGGAAAAATGTTTTTTGGCCAATTCCAAAAGATGAGAGGAACTTTCAAGTTAAGCTTTTGAAGTGACTATAGGCATCCAAGATAATATTTTTTCCTTCCAAAACAGTCTGTACCCAAGGAAATTGGGACATTTTGGGGAGAGTATTTAGAATAAAATAGCTTTCATTTGGACAGGTGTAAACTTCATGCATTTTGTGAGATTATATAATAATATGTTCTAGAAATTAAGAGACAGAAAAGCCACATAAAAGACACTGAGCATTCTATTTTACATATTTTAATGGTAATTAGTTCTAGACTTTTTACATATCTGCTGGGTCTCTTGAAATGTCACATTTCCACAGCATTTAATTTGTGTCTTTATAATCCTTTTACTCTGATAAATTTTAACCTAATCTAAATGGTAGTATACTGTCTATATATAGACATTGAAAAGTCTCTTTATTTCAAAGAAAATTTGACATAGTTTATAAAGAAGATCAATAATTTTTGTATCCCCTTTTTTCTTCTCTCTTCCTCTCATTGTGATGGTAGAAGGCAACACACTGTAGGTTCTAGTGGTAGCACATTTGGTTGTGGTACTCAGCTAGTTGAGCACTTTTGGGACCCATAAATCCTAAAGGATAGAGCTGGACATTGTTGTGCTTTGAGTTTGTGGGATGATCTGGGGAATCAAACATGTGATTTATTGCTTCCAAAGGTGCTTTGCCATTGAGTTAGCTCCAAGATGGATTGGCAGTTACTATTTTGGCAAGGGATATTGGGAGAAATGTTGGGTAATTGAATCATACTTCACTGTGTTCAGAGATCATACCTGGCAGGTCTCAGTGGGCTAAACTTAGGTTGGCTACATGCAAGGCAGGTGTTCTTATCCATGTACTATCTCTCTGGCCCCTAGATCAGAATTTTTTTTTTCCTTTTCATTTTTTGGGGGGAGGGGAGTGTTTGGACCATACTCGGTGATTGGTGTTGAGGGGTTACTCCTGGCTATGCACTCTGAAATCGCTCCTGGCTTGGGGAACCTTATGGGACGCAGGATTGAACTGTGGTCAGTCCTAGGTTAGCGCATGCAAGGCAAATGCCCTACCTCTTGCGCCACTAATTTAGCCCCTTCCTTTTTGGTTTTTTTTTTGGGGGGGGGCACACCCGGTGGTGCTCAGGAGTTACTCCTCGTTCTGTGCTCCTAGCAAGCTTGGGGAACCATATGGGATGCCAGGAATGAACCTGGGTCATTCCTGGGATGGCTGCATGCAAGGCAAACTCATACTACTGTGCTATTGCACCAGCTCAGATTAAAAACTCTTAAAGTATTTAAGAATTAAAAATTTATATTTCAAACTATCGCTTTATTTTAAGTAAGTTGAGATATTCTTTAGTGGGTTACCTTCTCTAGTATTTTGTATTTTGCTAAGAATTTCTTTTTTTTTAATTAATATATTTTATTTAAACACCTTGATTGCATACACGATTGTGTTTGGGTTTCAGTCATGTAAAGAACACCACCCATCACCAGTTCCCATCACCATTGTCCCAAATCTCCCTCCTCCCTACCCAACCCCCCTCCTGTACTCTAGACAGGCTCTACATTTCCCTCATACGTTCTCATTTTTAGGACAGTTCAAAATGTAGTTATTTCTCTAACTAAACTCATCACTCTTTGTGGTGAGCTTCATGAGGTGAGCTGGAACTTCCAGCTCTTTTCTCTTTTGTGTCTGAAAATTATTATTATTGCAAGAATGTCTTTCATTTTTCTTAAAACCCATAGATGAGTGAGACCATTCTGCGTTTTTCTCTCTCTCTCTCCGACTTATTTCACTCAGCATGATAGATTCCATGTACATCCATGTGTAGGAAAATTTCATGACTTCATCTCTCCTGAAAGCTGCATAATATTCCATTGTGTATATGTACCACAGTTTCTTTAGCCATTCGTCTGTTGAAGGGCATCTAGATTGTTTCCAGAGTCTTGCTATGGTAAATAGTGCTGCAATGAATATAGGTGTAAGGAAGGGGCTTTTGTATTGTATTTTTGTGTTCCTAGGGTATATTCCTAGGAGTGGAATAGCTGGATCGTATGGGAGCTCGATTTCCAGTTTCTGGAGAAATCTCCATATTGCTTTCCATAAAGGTTGAACTACACGGCATTCCCACCAGCAGTGGATAAGAGTTCCTTTCCCTCCACATCCCCGCCAACACTGCTTGTTCTCATTCTTTGTGAGATGTGTCATTCTCTGTGGTGTGAGGTGGTACCTCATAGTTGTTTTGATTTGCATCTCCCTGATGATTAGTGATGTGGAGCATTTTTCATGTGTCTTTTGGCCATTTGTATTTCTTCTTTGTCAAAGTTTCTGTCCATTTCTTCTCCCCATTTTTTGATGGGATTAGATGTTTTTTTCTTGTAAAGTTCTGTCAGTGCCTTGTATA
>PVKC010030787.1:0-14718 GCA_004027635.1 Crocidura indochinensis
CCGGGCAGTGGTGCTGGAGGTAAGGTACCTGCCTTGCCTGCGCTAACCTAGGACGGACTGCGGTTCGATCCCCCGGTTTCCCATATGGTCCCCCGTGCCTGCCAGGAGTGACTTCTGAGTGAATAGCCAGGAGTAACCCCTGAGCATAGCCGGCTGTGGCCCAAAAACAAAAAAAAATCTTGCACATCATTTATTATCAGGGAGTTGCAATTCAAAACAACAAGAAATTATCAGGCTGGAGTGATAGCACAGCTGCAGTCCATTTGCCTTGCATGTGGCTGACCCAGGATAGACACAGGTTTAATCCCTGGCATCCCATATGGTCCTCTGAGCCAGTAATGATTTTTGAGTGCAAAGTTAGGAATAACTCCTGAGCACCATTGGATGTAGCCTAAATCCCCCCAAAAGAAAGAAAGATATTATTTCACACCAGAAATTGGCAGACATCATAAAGAACAAGAACAATCAGTGCTGACATGAATGCGGAGAGAACTGGACTCTCTCATTTACTGTTAGTGAGAATGCTTATTAGTGCAGCCCTTTTGGAAAACAAATGAATATTCCTCAAACAAACAAACAAAAACAGAAATTGACATCCCACATGATCCAGCAATACCACACCTAGGTATATACCCTTTATATTGGTTATATATAGGAAAGCCTCTTCAACAAGAAGGAAAATTGGCCAGCCACATGCAAAAATGTGAAATAAGTTCTCTATTTAAAGCTATACACAAAAAAAAGTCAAATTAAAATAAAGACCTTGATATTAGACCTAAAACAATAAGGGACATAGAGGAAAATGGATTCAAAACATTACATTGAAGTTAAAGGCATCTTCAAAAAAGAAACACCATTGTCCAAGTAATTGAAGAGGCTTTTTTGTTCCAGTTTCTATTTACTAATTTATCAAAAATTAATTGCTCAAAACCTGTGAGTTTATCTCAGAAAACACAAAAACACAATACAAGAAAACCCTCTGCATTTCTATGTTCATCACAGAACTAGTTACAATAGCTAGAATTGGAAACAACCCATGTGCCCAAGAAGAGAACAGATGAGTGACTAAAACGCTGTGGTACATCTACACAATTAAATACTATGCAGCTGGTAGGAATAATGAAGCAATGAAATTTGCTTATACGTGGATGGATATGGAGAATATTATGCTTAGTGATATTTATCTAAGGGAGAGTGTTATATGCAGAATAATATCACTCATTTATGGCATATAAGAAAAGTAAAAGATAGTGTGATAATATTATTCAGAGACAATAGAGATGAAGATCAGAAAGGACAAGTTCTTGGTAGGAAGCTTGCCACAATGAGTGAAGCAGTGCATTTAGGGTATAGAATGGACTACTATGACAAAGATAGTTGGAAGTGATCACTCTGGACAATAACTGAGTGTTGGACAAAATAAAGTGATATGCATGGTACCACTTCATTAACAATAGTGCAAGCTACAGAGTTTCCAAAGAATAATAAGGAGGGGCCAAAGAAATAGCATGGAGGTAAGGCATTTGCCTTTCATGCAGAAGGTCAATGGTTCAAATCCCGGCATCCCATATCATCTCCTGAGCCTGCCAGGAGCAATTTCTGAGCATAGAGCCAGGAGTGGCCCCTGAGCACTGCTGGGTGTGACCCAAAAACCAAAAAACCAAAAAAATAAAAAAGAATAATAATGAAAGAAAAAAATAGAGAGAAGAATAAATGCCTGCCACCTGCCTCAAAGGTAGGCAGAGGATAGGGCAGGAGGGAAACTGGGGCATTGGTGTTAGGAAATGTTCATGGGTAAATCAAGGTGTTGAAATGAAAGGGGGAAGTGCTATGCAATAGGTAGATGCAGATTATGAAGAGACACCTAGAGAGGTGTGATCCAGGTAGGAAAGAAAGATGAGTACCAACAGATGTCATTACTTTCTAGGCTTTAGTTACATGGAGCATAAATAGACTATTACTCTGACTCATGCAATCATACTTGAATTCTGACACTGTAATGGTACTATTTTCAGTTAGTTTTCAATGGACTTGGCAGCCAACATTTCACTAAGACTAACTTATCCTCTACAATAATTGTTCCCATGTTGCTTATAGAGTGCTACAAATCTTTAGATACATGACTGTCAGTGAAATGCTTCACTTATTAGTGTCCCTCATAAATAAATTACTATCATAGTACATGTATAAAAGGACAAGAGCAATTTTCAAAAATAGTTATTGTGTGTACTGAGCAGTAGTGCAGTGGGTAGGAAAATAGCCTTGTAAATAGCTGAGCTTGGTTTATTCTCAATAGAACCCCACATGGTCCCTTGAGCTCCATTAAGAATAATCCCTGTGTGCAGAGTAAACCCTGAGTAGCACCAGTTGTGTTCCCAAACCCAAATACAAAAATACTTACTAACCCTCTTAATATCTATCCAATAACCATCTTTTTATATAAATTGATATATTTAATAGGTAGTTTTAAATTTATATACCATAATCCCAGACTAAAATGTGGCTATGGTTTGATAAGCCAGATATGACTTTGGAATCAATTGCTATACCATAGGGGATGGTAAAGTAGATGATATTGGAAACTTGACATCACAGTTTCTATTGCTGTTAGTTACAGACACCTATTAATTCTGAATTAGCAGCATATCTCTGGAATATTCTGTGAAACAAAAACTTTAATATAATTTTAATCACACATACTTTAAATTAACCTATAATAGATTATCCCATACTATAACCAATAACTGTGCTTCTTGTTGCCTTTTATAATGAGTAAGTTGGGGGTTGAGATAACTCAATGATATGGAGGGACTTACTATGCACCATAGCACTACATGGTAACTCAAGCTTAAAAATAATGTGACTCTGGTGTTCCCTGAGCATCTATGTTTGAGTAACACTGCCAGGTTGAGCACCACCATTTTGTTTGTCCAAGCAATGAACTATCAGTTCTGATTGACCACATACCATGATAACTAGTCCTCAGGACCCCTGAGAACTGCTTGATAGGCCTTCCCTCTCCAAATTATTATTAAATTAAAAATTAAAGCAGTGGGGCCAGGGAGATAGCATGGAGGTAAGGCATTTGCCTTTCATGCAAACGGTTATCGGTTCGAATCCCGGTGCCCCATATGTTCCCCCGTGCCTGCCAGGAGCAATTTCTGAGCATGGAGCCAGTAGTAACCTTTGAGCACTGCCAGGTGTGACCCAAAAACAAACAAACAAAAAAAATTAAAGCAGTAAACTAATTAGTTCCAGTAATAGGTTACTCAGTAGATATTGATATGTGGTTTATCATAAACTTGATAACCAAACATTAATTCCCTTTAAGATTTGGTTTTAAAGGTTATTCTACCTAGGAAGTTGGGATTCCAATGTCTAGGTGCTGCAAGCCATTAAGGTGGTCCTTAGATAGAATTTTAATATTCATATAGGCAGGAAATTACAGGTGTAGAGAGTAGAAAAAATAATATTTTGGATTAGCTGTAAGAACAGAGCATAGTGCAAAAGCACAAAACATGATCGAGGAAGTAGGATTTAAACTGGTCCTTTCAAAGGTGAATAAAATAATGGAGGGCACCAAGACCAAACAGTCATATGAACATTGAGTATAAATAAAAAAATGATCAGACTTAAACACCAAGTCCAAAGCCAAGTACAACAGAATCGACACCCAATCTACAAGCTAGACACAGAAGGGACCACTTATATTAGCAGCTGGAGGCGGGGGGTGGTGGTGGTGGTGGTGGCAAAGGAGCGGCAATATGGGATGCATGCTGGGAATAGGGGTGGAGGAAGGACAACATTGGTGGTGGGAATGCCTCTCATTCATTGTCACTATGTACCTAAAATACTACTTGAATGTTTTATAATCCACTTTGGTCAAAATAAAAATTATTAATAAAAATATTTACATGAATAATATAAGGTACTTGAGGGAGGAGATACAGGGCAAGCATGACCAAAGGAGAAAACAAATAAATTATGCTTAGGAAAGTGCAGAAACATGCCTGAACACAAAGGCCATCTGTGAACATAATTAGTAATTCAATCACATGATTTAGGCTGGAGGAGAATAAAGTGGATAGGAATGTTGGAAATTTCAGACACTCAACTGGTGAAAGTCAATAGTTCCTGGTATTTATTTCAGAAAAGTTATTCTCAATCTGCTATAAAGTAACACGGTTTTTTATTTCTTCAACTGTGCTTATTCATTCTCAATTTTGGATTTGAAGAAATGACTATATTTAAAAACGTCAGTGCTATAACCTATAAATTTTGTAAACTACCATCACTATCTCAAATTTATCATAAAAATGAAATAAAATCATTAATGCAAAACACTCCAATAAAATGCTGGACACATAAGAAATTGTTGGTTAAATTATTGGTTCAGATATGAAAGAGTTAATTCTGTTCAAATTACTTTCCCCCATTGAAAAGATAGACGCCAGGGGCAACATGTTTTCCTCTAATCCAAAGATTAACATCATCATGTTTCCTTCATGAAGAAGTTCAGTATTCTCGCTATTAGCTCACACCCTCCCAGAAAAAGCCTAGATCAACATCGAAGTCTGAAGAGTATATGTGAAAGCTGATAGGAGAGCAGTCATTGGAGAAGGATCAGTAAGATGATTCAATATACGAATAAAAATTGATCTATAAACAACTTAATCTCTCCTTGAAATCTGGTTCCTAAGTAAGACCGGTAAAATAGCTTAGCTCATAAAGTGATTATTAGTCAATAAAGTGTTATATAATTCCTTGGGGCTGGAAAGATAACATGGAAGCAGCGTGTTTGCCTTGCATGCAGAAGGATAGTAGTTCAAATCCCAGCATCCCATATGTTCCCCCGGAGTCTGCCAGGAGCGATTTCTGAGCGTAGAGGCCAGGAGAAACCCCTGAACGCTGCTGAGTGTGACCCAAAAACAAAACAAAAAGAAGGAGGGGAAAACTTCCAGATATCACAAAAGGACCTAGGGGAAGAGTAAAAGCATGTACAGAGCCTGTAGTTATACCCATGACACTATACTTCAAGAGCAGAGAAACCCTTTATCTCTTAGGCCAGGGGAATTCCCTTTCTAATCTCCCCAATTTTTGCTGTGCCTATGCAAAAAAATTAGCATAAATTATTTTTTTATTTTTATAGATTTTATATTTTTGCCTTTTTTTCCCCCTGTGCTTTGATTCATCTTTATTTCAGGACCATGGTTAGTGTTTGGTTGTTGTCTTTATTGCTGTGGTGTTTTTCAGAATTTTTGTTTGTTTGTTTTTGTTATTTTGGGGGGTTTTTTGGGGGGGTGATTTTTCTTATATTATTTTTATGTTTTCCTTCCTTTCCCCCTTTCTTTTCTTAAACTGATATTTATAGTCTCTAGAAGGACTCCTCCCATTTTTTGCTTGTATGAATTTTTGCCCCCATTTTTTCTTTTTTCTTTTCTTTTCTTTTTTTTTTTGTTACCTTCAAACAGATCCATATAACTTGAACCGTCTTGTTCTGCATTACAAATTGAGGGGTAAATAATGGACACCAGGACCAGTCATATGAAAATTGAGTAGAAATGAAAAATGTACAACAAACATATTGTAAATATGAAGTACAAAGTATCTTGCTTTACTCACCTTACTCAATTTTCTATTCTCTCTATCCATTGTCTTTTATTATTATTCTGAAAGTTTCTTTTTGTTGGTGAATATGAATCATTGACAATCATTTCAATTAATATATTTATTTCTGTTTCTCTGAAGCCAGGATAGGTCCTTGAAGTCATGGCCTTTTATGTGTTTTCATTCTGATCTGGTTTTATTGGTTTTTTTTTGGGGGGGGGGACTCCCGGTGACTCTCAGGGGTTACTCCTGGCTCTGAGCTCAGAAATCGCTCTTGGCTTGGGGGGCCATATGGAACACCGGGGTTCGAACCCAGGCCCTTCCTGAGTCAGCCGCTTGCAAGGAAAACAATTACCCACTGCTCCAGCACCTCTGATCTGGTTCTTATGAAAAGTGACACAACTTGTCAGACTTGGATAGATTCCCACAGAATCCCATTGGCAGTGGCAAGTTGTGCGGCGATGGGATCAGAGGAGGAACCAAATGACATCCTCGGGACAGAACAACCAATGCTGAATCAGAGATAGGATTAACTGGATTGCTACATCGGGGACCTGGCGCTGGCGGAGATTGTTCGCCCAGAGCAAACCCCAGAGAGACGGGACGGGGAGGGAAAGTCGGAGTGCTGCGACAGCAGAGACTGTCACCCGCTGAGACCTCAGACTGGGAGCAGAAACCAGAAGTGCCAGCCTCACTCTGTGCCATGGATTCCCTGGAGAGTGCGCTCTGGTCTGTGCTCCATGCGCGCACGCTCCTGCTGGGTGCAATAGCCTTCTTGTTTTTTGCTTTTGTCTTCCGAAAGCGGCGCCCCAAGAACTGCCCACCCGGGCCCCCGCGCATGCCCTTCCTGGGGAACTTACTCCAGATGGACTTTCAGAAACCGCATTTGCAGATGCAGCAGGTAGGAGCAGCTGGCAAAGGGAATCGGGTTGTGTTGTCCTGATTTTGACCTGCAGCCAGGGTTATTCCAGAATTCCAAACTGGGGGATGGAGCAGGTGGGATGAACAGAGACCTGGTGACCCACTGGGAGTTTTGCCCTTGCTGGTTAGTCCCTGGCTCTTTGGAGCTGTCAAGCAGTTACTGACTACTTTACAAGGAGCTACATAAGAATGCAAGTCTTGTTTCACTCTACCTGCTTTCCAGAAATACTAAAATACTACTCTTGTGTTTAATTTTGACATTGACCTGTTTTTATTTTAATCTGTTTACAGAATTTGATCTATTGGCTCATCTTTTAGAAAATTTGAGGGCTTGATCGTTATTTATTCAAATATTTTTACAACTCCATAATGGTGCTGCTTGGGGAATTCTTTGCACACTGACATGGCAAATGTTATGTCTTTGATTTCTTCAACATGGGTTCTTGGGCTTTGCTACATTTATTTATTTTCTGTCATTGCTAATCTGTTATGAAGCTTCTATTAAGTTTTAATTTAGAATGTTTCTGTTCTAAAATTATTTTTATGTAGAATTCTTTGTTATAATATTCTTATGTGAATGTTATACTATTCATCAAGTATATATATATATGTATATGTATATATATATATAAAACTATCTGCTTTATCATCTTTACCCTATAACTTCAGTATGTGCACCACTTCATTGTTGGCAACTCACTCAAAACGAAATTGTCTTTTATTCTTTGTGTTGCAAGTTACTTTGATTACAAGCTGTACTTACTGTACCTTATGTTATCTGACACACAGGATCTTTATTGCAGTCTGCATATTCAGAATATTCACTTTTATAAACAAGATCTTAATAAAGATCAGTATTGGAAATAGTCTCTATCAGGACTTCTCTTTCTTTTTTTAGTTGTAGACTGGAGATCATGAAAACAGGGACCCCCTACTTGACAGTGTAACATCTATCTTGATGCAAGGCAGGGAAAAGATACACTCTTACAATATATGTATCATATATATATCATATATAAGGATGGAAAAATATCCATTCTTATTTATTTTCTTTCTGGGATACACCAGGCAGAGTTACATCTGCCTCTGTGTCCAGAAGATACATTTGAAATTAGGCTGACACTGCAGTACCAGAAATCAAACAAAGTTCTTTCACATCTGAGGCAATGATATAACCCTTGTGCTCTCTGTAACACTATCATTTCAGCAAGAGAATAATTCAAATTATTCCTCCCCCCACCTTTTTTCATTTGGTTATTCGGTCACACATCACCCAGTGATGCTCAGGGGTTACTCCTAGCTCTGGACTCAAATACAGTGCTCTAAGACCACATGAAATACCAGGGATCAAACCCTGGTTAGCTGTGTAAACCTCATGTACTTGTACTATCTCTCTGGACCTTCCAGAGTCTTAGTACAAAGTTCCTGCTTTGTACTCCTATTCAGTTCTAAGTATCAGGAAGAAGAGATATCAATGAGCTGCTTCAGAGGACGAGTGCCAGCAAGTTTACACCCATATGAAGCTACTGCTGCTGCCCCCAGAAGGGACTGAAATTCACTGCTTTCTTCATAGTATTCTCTAGAAAATGAGGTTAAATGGTTACAAGGTTTTGTCCTATTTTTTCTGCATATTGACTAGATGATAAAATATATTTGGTGGAGTTACTTTTTTTTTTTTTTTTTTTTGGTTTTTGGGCCACACCCGGTGACGCTCAGGGGTTACTCCTGGCTATTCGCTCAGAAGTCGCTCCTGGCAGGCACGGGGGACCATATGGGAACCGGGGGATCGAACCGTGGTCCGTCCTAGGTTAGCGTAGGCACCTTACCTCCAGCGCCACCACCCGGCCCTGGTGGAGTTACTTTTGCATCTACCTATTAATAACAGGGTTAAGTAGAGGAATAAAATGGTGTGGTTTGACTAAACTTTTTATGGAAAAGAAAATTTGTTATGCATCCTTGTTTTATGACCATGATAGAAATGACTTGGTATGAATTAAACTAGAGATGAAACCAAAACTAGCCTTTAGCACCAAGCACATACATTTGTATCAAAGCTTTTCCTTTTATACCTTATACAGATAGGCCTTTTACATATTTGTTCTTACTGCTGTTGACATTGGTGAATGGGGCCCTGACAACAACAATGCACCAATGCCAGGGACCACTTGGTATTCAGTGGCCAACTAGCATCTAGGTTTGAACCCAGGGCCTCACTCATGGAAGACATTGTGCTCTTAACCCATTTAACCCACACTGTGGATCCTTGTAGTCTATAATTTAAAATAAATGTGTTAAATTGTGTGAACTAGTTTTGACAAAATTCTTATCAAAACAGTTGCAGATATTAATTATTAGCTATTTTCTGACTTAACTCGGGAACTACTAGTCCATTTCCATTTTATCTTCATGATAAACACACAAGACAAGCATTATCTGGTGCTTTTATCATTTTGTAATAAGAAAACTGGCAGAAAACATTAATGTGATTTTCCTAAGATCATACCATTAGATAATAGCAAACAAAACCTTGAATCTAGAATTACATTGGTCAAATACCACTTCTCCTCCCCTGCAACTAAGCTTTTCCTTATCTTGTAATAGAAGGATTATTACTTCGTTCATCTTACTATTTCTTTCATATGTGTTGGTGTAACTTATCATACCACATGCAAAGCACAGATCCTGGGTGATGAATTTATTGTGCAAACTCTTGCAAAAAGATAAGAACTCAGAAAATCAGTAGCCAAATGAGATATCAGGAAATAAGTAAGACGCTCCAGGTATAAGCTTCTCTTGCAATGAATTGGCAGTGACTCTCTGGAGTGAATAGGACTAAGCTTGAAAGGAATGTTGAGCAAGTGATTAAAGAGGAATAAAGTTTCAAATGGGACAATACATCATAAATAAGGTGAAATAAAATAAAGTGAAGAAACAGTCCTCCTTTATGCCATAATGGGGAGTGATTTTTTGTTATTTATTTTCTACACTCTTCTATGACTAACTTGAGCAGAATTTATTTAAATAATAGAAAACCTTTTTTGGATCTAAAGTAGGAGAATCATAGGTAAGGCATGTATCTGGACTGGCTAGTATACAAATCAAGCTGCTTCTAACATATAGAGGTGTTAAAAAATGATTGAAGCATGTTTCACCCTCACACAAATTAGTTCACGTGCACACAAACAATTCAGCCTAGAGAGTTCACTTATCCCAATGCCCTTGACCTCCCTGTGAAATAAACAGTGTCTTTAAAAGAAACCATTATTCTCTTCAGAAGGGGTGACTTATTTGTTAATTAGCCATTATTCCTATGATATAAAAAGTTTTACTCTATATACTGCATGTCTTTTTGCTTGCCTCCAGAGTTTTATTTGATCTGTCACAAATAGTATCTCTTCTTTGATTTTCATTCATTATCTCAATGAGCATAAATTTAAACTCCTAAATAGGAAAGATGATAAAAATAAAACTGAGCAATTAAAAAATACAGCATATATACCTGAAAAAGATGATAAACATTATAAAACCTTTATACATTAATATTTTACTACTAGAATAAAAATATATGCATAATCGCACCAGACATAAACACAATTTTCTGTGTTCATAATATAAGGGGACCTACTAGTGGATAATAATTGTTATTGGTACCATCCTTCTTTTCTTATATTTGTATTTTGTTTTGTAGCCTTTAAATTTAGAAAACTGGATAACCATTGATATCCAAGGTTTAATCTGTTGTCTCATTATTTTTTTATTTTGAATATTTATTTTGCTCCATTTCATGTTTAAATTTGTATTCCTCAGATTACATTTTCACTCTATTGTTTATTTTATGTCTTTAATAACATCTATATCAATCCTCTTCATATTTTCACTTCCGATTTTAAGTCTGATTTAACTGCTTGGATCAATTTAACTTTAACCTATTTTGTTTTCTTTCTTATTTTTTATAGGACTAAAATAAATTGGCTTGTGCTTTTCTTCAGTCTTCCCTAAAATACAGTTTTCTAAGATGCCTCCTGAGTCTTAGATTCACATACATGTAAATTAATTGGTAAAAATGACTGACATATGTACTAATGGATTGCTAGACACCAGAAGCTCATAAATGCTTTCAGTAAGATGAAATTAAAATTTACTTGACTTGAATGGATCTAATCCTGAAATATTTTTTTAAAGTGTGTGCTTTGGCTCAGACCTCTTAATAAGACCAAACATACTATGCTAGAGACAAACTGATTGTTGAAAGACACTGGGTCAGCATAACAAGGAAAGGATGGAGTTCTGTCTTGGTCTTTAGTATGGAAACGTGGTGGATTGAAAATGACATGGTTGCATTTGCTGTGATGGGGGTAATTAAGTTCTAAAGTTAACAAGTAGAGCATATGTGATTAAAAATCAATTGGTGAAGAACAGAGATACAAAATTAGAGGAAAACAAGCCCATCTATTTGTAATCACTACAATTAGACATGTTTTAGAGTCTACTGAGAGTCAGGAACAATTTTGATCTGCACGTAGCCATTCTCAATTATATTACAGCACTTATTTGCACACTTAACCATTGTAATGTCAACTCACTACACACATTGTTTTTCTCTTTCTCTTATCCTATTTCTTTCAGTTTTCAAGCTCACTAAACATTTAGACTGGGGAACCCTGTTACATGCATGTCTTTGCCCTCAAGCATTACCTAAAGTCTCCTCTATCCCTTAAAAATTTTGCTCCTGGGGCCAGAGCGGTAGTACAGTGGTAGGGTGTTTGCCTGGTCACAGCTGACCCAGGACGGACCTGGGTTCGATCCTCAGCCTCCCATATAGTTCTCCAATCTAGGAGTGATTTCCTAGCACAGTGCCAGAAGTAACCCCTGAGCACCGCCAGGTGTAGCCTAAAAACAAATAAACAAATAAATAAAAGTTTTACACCTTGGCTACATTTCTTTAACTGACATTTCTATTTTGCCTGAAAGACAAGGAAAGCACTACTACTCCAGAATAGTTGTGTGATTAAATGAGGAATAATCATTGCACTCGATTAACAAGCTTCTTTGACTAGGGCCACCTTCCTCCTCCATTTGCTCTTCTCTGCTGCAATAAGTGCAGGTCCATCTTCTTTTGCTCACAAGGCTTGTTCATTCCTCAGACTTCCCTGGCTGTGTACCAGGCACCGGAAAACAAAGTGCCTTTCACTGTCTGCTTTAGTCCTTCCTCACAAACGCTTTCATGGAGAAAAATGTTCACCCTTTTATGGCTGGGGAGCCAAGATTTTGCAAGAATGAAGCTTGAAACTTGTCAAGAACTCAAAGCTAGTGAGATCAGCAGCCAAGAGTCACATAATCTCCAGACTTAAATATTTTTTCTCTATTGCTAGTACCCTGACTATAATCAATTCTCCATCATATAACACATGTGGTACCTGAAAGTGCTTATCTTTTTATTAAACAAGAGGATTTACTGAGAAGTCTCTTTTTTTGCTGAAACTTAGCTCAAGATTTCTTTGACAAGGACTTTACTTCATCTTCTCTAAAATGCTTGACAATAGATACCGTTAATTTATGATAATGTAGGAAGCCGAAGCCTGACAGTTTTAAGATGCCTGCACAGGACAAACCTGTTCCTACAACGTTTACTTAGAGATCATGATTTATCTCATCCATGTACACATCTGCAATGTGGCAGATCAAAAAAAACATTGATGCACCAGTAACCCTGATAAAAAAACATGTTCACTTAACAGAATATATTCTTGACAATATCCTGCGGGATGTGGTTGTAATTAGGTGTTTTAGGGAGTTGCTTCCATGAAATGCCTGCTCATTTCTGCCTACTCATATATCTGTATGCTGCTGCCTACATTACCTACATGCAGAATTCTGCCCACAGAAGATAAGCCCGCCTTTTAGAAGTGTATATAAGACAAACGTCACCCCAAATTAAATGGACTCTTCTCCCATTTTCTTTGTCTCTGTGTCTTGTCTGTTTCATTATCCTTTGTGTGTTTTATGTCTCTCACTTGAGCACTCCCCCCAAGAAATACCCAACATTGTAAGTGTCCCACGGGTCCGAATAGAAGATTATAGTGACAGTCTTAATTCAAAGATGCAGGACAAATGCATATTCAATTTTTGTAGACTGACTATATGAAAACATGTTTTATAAAGAATATCTATGTTCTATGACAGATTAAATTTGGGTCAAGATGCAAAGAAGAAGACAGGGAACAGAGAGAAATTTTGTATTCGAATCAAGGTGCACCCGTACACACAAGATTTCCCACCATAAAATCTCCTTCACTCAGCTACACACATGTAGACAAGTGTATATTCAACTGTTATTACTTAATTGTTCCGCAGCTTGTTAAGAAATATGGGAAGGTTGTCAGCATCGAGTTTGGTGACTTGTACTCAGTTATTCTAACTGGATTGCCCTTAATCAAAGAAGCCCTCGTACACCAGGACCAACATTTCATTGACCGCCCTGTGACTGCTATCCGCAAGCGTGTCTTTAAAAAACATGGTAAGCGTTTGGATCATAGTAAGATGTGTTTATTTGGCATTCTGATGGTATGTCTAATGGTGCTTTTGTGAATATAACTTTACTAAACTCTCAGAAATAAAGCTAGTTATAAATTCCTACTATCAAAAATTATTTGGGGTGGGGTAGAGGAGAGGCATACCTGGAAGTGTCAGGGCTTACTCCTTGCTCTGTGATCAGGAATCACTCCTGACTGAGAGCAGAGGACCATCTTGGTTGTTGAGATAGGAACTCGGTTGACTATATGCAAGGAAAGCACCCTACCTTTTGTAATTTTTCCTCCCCCAATAAAATATGAATTCCTCTCTGTTCCCACAGAAATCTATCCTAGGATGATGCTGGAAATTATTATTCTAGCCTCAGAGCCTTAATGTTTAGGGTTTGGATTCACTCTGGATTGGTTCATAGGCAAATAATTATATCTCATTAAGCTCAGAGGTCCTCAACCTACGGCCCGTGGGCCACATATTGTATTTGTTCCCATTTTGTTTCTTCACATCAAAATAAGATGTATGCAGTGTGCATAGGAATTTGTTTGTAATTTTTTTACTATAGTCTGGCCCCCCAATGGGCCCCTCTTTAAAAAGTTTGAAGACCCCTGCATTAGAGGAAAAGACCATGTGACGGGTTTCAGGTTTTCTACCCCAAGTCTCATCCTTAAGAAAATAATGTAGGTATTTCTTTCTGCTACTTACACAAATTTCCTATTCTTCTGCAACTTTATTTCTGATGTCTAAATTGTAATGCTTAATCATTATTAATGCAGTGCCTGCCCAAAATCTCGAACTTCCCAGTCTATATTAAAATTGTTTAATAGTAAAATAGTTTTTATGAATCTTTAATTTAATAGTATTAAATTTAATATTATTGACATTTAATAGTATTAAAATAGTTTAACATGAATCTTTGAAATTATTATAAAATAACAATCTAAAGGGAAAGTTATCTTTTACTCTAACACAGCACCATATTTTCAGCTGCATTCCAGTATCTCTGAAATATTTTATTTACTAACTCTGTCAACTCAGTTCATCTTCTCTCTAAACTACATACTAGGGATAAGTAAGATAATGGAAGATGTAACATAAAATATTTTCCTCATATCCCTTACATTATATTAAGATTAAAAGTCAAAATAACGATATCATGATTAATATGAAAATAAATTTAAGGTAGAGATATTAAGTGGTTTATGCAGCTGGCTTGGCTGTAGCAGATGGGAATTGAGCTTTCCCTCTCCTCCTGAGATTCAATTTTCAACTGTTCTATTTGGTGTACGTTGATTTTTCATGGCTTGGTATACAATGGAGAATCGAATGAGTCTATTGTGTCGGCTAAATGCAGACAGGGAACTGAATTTTGTAAAAACTTTTAGATATCTTATCTAGATTTCAGTTTATACAATGAAAGTAGTATTTCAGATTAAAGAAGGTATCTTAGACAAGGAACCTGTCAAGAAATGACAAGGCAGTTGGTTGGATCAGTATTGTGATGCAAAATTCATGAAGTTTAGGACATAAATTGAAAAAGAAATAGTAACATCAATGAAAGTATAATGAGGTATTGAAGGTATATACAAAATTGGCAGATAATGTAAATAAGGAATATTTGGAGGACACGATAGTTGGTTTCAATTGGTCAGAGAGCTGTATGGA